>RJWM01041230.1:0-15008 GCA_004363535.1 Dasyprocta punctata
GTAGTGACAGTTGGTCTCGCTTATGATCTAGATTTGTAGGTGTGTTTAAAGAAGGAAACCTTTGTACCTTGAAAGTGTACTTGATATGATTGAATGGCATGCAGTTCTTGAAAATAATATATGATTTATGACTTTGGGGGGGGATTTTCTGGGAAATAAATGGATGATGTACTTGAGGTGATAATAATTGAACTTGAAAAAAACCTAAATTTACCAGTGGGGAAGTATGCTTTCTTTGTTATTTTCCATAACTAAAAGTTTATTAATAAATTATTTTAAAATTATTTTTAAAAACAGAATTATGACTTTTGGATTCTGTGACTTTCAAGACCATATTATGGAGGCACAAAATTTAGGAACTTAAACAGGCTAGCAGAGGTGGTCCTTACCACTCTCCTTCCTCAGCTCTTCCCAGTCTTCCTGATACACAGATACCTTAGGGTTACTATTATCCTAGCAAGATCCAGAAATGGAAAGTTTTGATGGAATCCTGCATTACATATGACAGAAACCAAAATCTTTCTCATAAAGTGACTGAAGAAAAACAAATTATGTTTTGCTATTTGCATTTGTTGTTGTCTTTCTTGCCATTTGTGAGATTCAGTAAAGTTAATTTGACAGACATTTATTCATCTTCTGTAATAAAGTTGTAAAGAATGGTGTGAATTTCTTCCTTCAGGCCTCTGAGAGCATCATTTTCTAAATGTGTGTTTTTTTTTAATCACCTAAAATGTTTATCTGCCCTGAGGTTTCAAGACAGAAGACTAGGCATTCCAAAGCACTGCACAGAAAACCATAATAAATTCATTATTAATTGAAGCAGTAGAAAAGTCAATTACAGAAAAACATCCAATCTCCCCATCAACCAATATTTCTTATTGTCCTGTATCCAATATTTGTTTTCTAAGCACAAATAATGTTATCATTTATGCATTTGTTTTACTTTTTTGGAATATCCTTTTGTTGGGTTCTTTTGCATTTAAAAATATATTTCTAACTTCCATTTAAATAGTTGACATTTAAAAATTTTAGAGCAAGTTGCTATGACAACAGTGATGTTTCTGAAATAAATTTCTAATTTTCTGAATTCAATAGGTAAGACTTTAGGAACAAACTCACTAAGTGATTGGGAGAATGGGATAAAACCCAGACCGAAGGAGACAGCTGATCCTTCTCTTAGAAAGGAATATTCACGTAGGTAAAGAAGTTAGAAAGGCGTTGGAATGCAGGGCACACTACAGTGAAAGAAAGGCTGCTTGTGAAACTGTGAGTGATAGAAGTTACCAAACTTCAACGTGCTATGTATATGCAGGAAGACTTCTTTAGATACATGTATCTAATGTCTCAGGATTGGCTTTTATTGGCTTGTCTTGGGTCACGTGTTCATCTCTGAGCCAATTAGAGTGGGAAAGAGGATGAACAACTCTCATTGGCCAGTTCTGAGTTTCAAGAGTTTTCCTAGACATGGAGACTGGGATGAGGGTGGATATCAGCCCTATACCTATCTGAATTACATATAAAAAACATTGTTTTCCAAAGATCAGTTTCAGTTGTTACTAACTTGAGCAGGGCAGAACTTCTGCTAGTAGAATTTTTTTTTTAAATTTTTCTATCTTCTGAGTGTACAGAAAATTAAACAGAACAAAAGAAAAGCCAAACTACAGTGTCATTTGAAGAATTCAAGCCATTTATGATGGGTTTAATTATTGGCCCCACTTCCTTACTCTTCCATGCTATAAGTCACATATTTGTGTCCCCTCAAAATTTATGTGTTGAGATACTAACCCCCAAAATAATGGCTTTAAAACATGGGGCCTTTGGAAAGTGATGAGGGTATGGAGGTTGAACCTTTCTAAATGGAATCTGTGCTTTTGTAAAGGAGGCTGAGAGAGTGGCATTTTCCCTTCCATCTTGTATGGACATAGCAAGAAGGTTCTATGAACCAGAAAGTAGGCCCTTCTCAGACACTGAATCTGCTTTGATCTTTGACTTTTCAGCCTCTAGAACTGTTAGAAATCAATTGTTATTTTTGAACCATCCAATTTATGTTATTTTTTGATAACAACCAAGTTGATGAAGACTTTCCATAAGAGATTAGTATATGCTTTTTCCCCATCACGGGGAGAGTGCCTGTTGTTGCTCCTTGAACTCGGGCTTGATCACGGAATTTACAATGGCCAATAGGACATCTGTAGAGGGACATGATGATGCTTTGAAAAGTGTCAGTGAGTTTGGGCTTGGTCTCTTGATTCCGTCACAGCAATGGGAAGAATGTTCCCTGGGTGCCTGCTGGTCTCAGCAGAGTGGCAGATGTAGGGAGCAGACGTGAACCTGGCTTGCCACCTGAACCAAGTCCAGTGAGGTTCAGACAAGATCAGCTGAATTTCAGCTGAACCACAAAAGCATGAATGAGAAGTGAAGCTTTTGTTAAATGCCACTGAGATATTATGGTTGCCTGTTGCATAACAATAGCTGAAAAAGACTCCTCACTTAATCCCAGCTGTGTAGGGAAATGAGAAATGGGAGCATACCTGATTGGTTTATTAGTTGCCTTTAACAGAAAACTATCCATATTCTTTCTTCTTTGTCGTTCTGGACACCATCCACAGAGTGAATAAAAAATGACTTCTAATTTAGTTGAGTAATTTCCCACCATAATTTGACCAAATTAGATTTTATTTCTATTGTTTATCCTTTTTTATAAACTTCTCCCAAACTCTAAGTTTATAATTTGTGTCCCAAAATGGTTAACACTGAACATGATGCTATAAATAATCCACCACTCTGAGCATGTTCAATAAGAATTACAACACTATTATTATGACTACACTTAGGCATTTACAAATTTGCCTTTAAATGGAGATTTATCGAGGGTTTCAGCTGCTCAGTGATGGAACAATATTAATGTCTTCGCAAGGACAAGTGAGTTAAATCCAATCTTTCTATATGCTTGGAGACTAACGATCTCAGTTTGGACAGCTGGGTTTCTACATACAGTAACTTCTCTGTTACATGGAAGGGTGGGAGGAGGGGCTGTTTTCATGTTTCTTTTTTGTGTGATTATGCAGGGCTTTAGATTGCTGAGAAAGAACCACTGAGATAGGCTTTCTCTTTATCGTGAGGTGCAGACTTTTAAAGAAAGCATGGAAAGAGGCAGAAGATGCTTCCTAAAGGCACATCATCTAGCTGCACAGTCCAGGCCTAATAAAGTGGTGTTTCCTTGGTGGACTCATTTAGGTGGGAAGCAGAGTAGTTAGAATAGACACAGCAGCCCAAGCTTTCTGGGTTTGAATCCTACCTCCTAGGTTGTAAGGGCCTGGATATTTGAAAAATTTATTTGACATTCTTTTTATTCACTGTTTCACTTACTGTTTTGGTCAAACTCCATAGAAACAGAACCTGTGAGAAGGACCAAGATGTCCTTGATTTGCGCAGGAAGAGTTCTTAAGAGAAACTTGAAGGTAACAAGGAACAAGGGTAGGGTTGACAAAAGAGCCAGGCAAGGATGTGGTATTAGGTAAGTCTAAAGTTGGTCTGAACTGTGGGGACCCCCAGGGCACAAGGATGCTTTTGTATTGAGACAAGCTACCAGGCCTTTTAAAAACTGATAAAATGTGCATAACATAAAATCTACCTTATAGCATTTTAAGATATACTGTCCAGTAGCATCAAGTATATTGACAATGGTGTGCAACTATTACCACTGTCTAATTCCAGAACTTTCTCTTCCTTCCAAAAAGAAAGCCTATACATATTCATTACTAGTCCTCAGTTTCTCCAGGCCCCGGTAACCACTAATCGGTTGTCTGTGTTGATGGATTTATTGATTCTGGATAGTTCATGTAAATGGAATTGCATAATACATGACTTTTGGTGCTTGGTCTCTTTCACCTAATACTTTCAACATTCATCCAGATTGTCCCAACCCCTACCCCTTTTTAGGGGTGAAAAATATTCCATTGAACAGATACACTAAATTTTGTTTATTCATTTCTCAGTTGAGGCTCACTTACGTTGTGCTTTGCTTCTACAAATCATGTTTCTATGAATATTCGTGAACATGTTTTTGTTTGAATGTTTGTTTTGAATTATTTTGGGTGTATACACAGGGGAAGAATTGCTGGGTCATGTGTTAATCCTATATTTAACTTTTGAAGAAAATGCCAAAGTGTTTTCTACACTGGCTGCACCATATTATATTCCTACCCGGAATCTATGAGGGTCCCAATTTTTTAAATTCTTCCCAATACTTGTTGCTATGTATCTTTCTTATTAGAGCCATCTTTGAGTAATAAATGAAGTTCTAATAATGTGAAGTGATATCTTATTAGGGAGCAGCTTCTTTTGCATCCTTACATCATTAGTCATCCCTGTGCCCTGCCCTGGAGAGTTTAATCTCCTGAAAGAGGTGACTGTTTAGCCAAGGCAATTCTACACAGAAGATGTGTAGCCAGGAGCCCAAAGCAACTGAAAATTGCATCTACTACATTCACTCATCCAACAGACATTTATCGAAAGTCCACACCATCCTGAGTACTATACTCAGAGAAAAGGATGCAAAGTACATGTTCTGGTTTACCAGAGTTAAAGTTTTACTGGAGTATTTCAACAATGATCAAATTATTTCACAATGTAAGAATGAAGGAAAAAGATTTGGTCACAGCAGAACAGTTACAGCAGTCTTTCATGAGGAAATGATTGAGGTGAGCTCTAGAGAATAGGTGAGGGAAATAAATAATTAAAGCAGGCTGGCAAAATGTTCCAGAATGGAGGGATGGTGTGTGAGCAAAGGTGTTGTGGTGAGCAGGAATGGGTATTTCAGAGTCTCAAGGGATAGTGCCTGTGGTGGGGAAATAGAGTGACCAGGTGTTCTTGACTATGCCTCCGTTAGGCAGGCGGGACCCATACCTGGCGGATAACTTCAGATGAGAGCAATTGGAAGCCACTGCAGAGGACTGAGCAACGGTGGGATGTGGGAGGGAACTGGCTTATGTTTCCATAATTACAATTCTATTGTGTATGGACGTGAATTGGGATTCCAGAAAAATAAAGGAGCCTCAGTTTGAAAGAGCACGCAGGTCCTATTTGGATTTTTCCATTCTCTCTTGCAATATTTTGAGTGTTTGTCCCCTCTAAACTCATGTTGAAATTTGATTGCTGTTGTAACAGTAGTAAAGGGGGTAAATTAAGAAGTGATTAGATTTTAAGAGTCTTTCCCTTCTGGATAGGATTGGCATTGTTATGAAAGGGAAGTGGGAGCTTCCTCTTGGTCCCCCTCCTGGTTCGTCTGTCACAAGATGGTGCAGCAGGAAGGCCCTCACCACATACCGGCACCTTGATGTTAGACTTCCCAGAGCCAGAACTGAGAGGAAATACATTTCTGCTCATTATAAATTACCCAGTTTATGGTGTTGTGTTATAGCAGCAGCATAAAATAGACTGAGACCTTTTTAACAGCACAAGAGTAAGTTCTCATGATCATGGCAATGCTAAGTGTTGCCTGTGGTGGTTGCTCCTTTATCTTCTTGTAATTGATTGACTTTCAGCAGGGGTCATTGACCATGAGAGCCCTAAATACCTTGCACTGGGGAGATGTTTCTAGCAATACTGGTGTCTAAACTTTGCAGTCTCTGCATTGTGGGGGTAGGAATTTGAGAAGAGCACAGCTGTGTGGTTGTGGGTGCCGCCATGTCCTGAATCAATTCAAAATGTTTACATGCATGGTCACTTCGACTTTGGGAAGAGCCAGAAGTCACAAGATGCCAGATCTGGTAAATAAAGTGGATGAAAATACACTGATGTTTTTATGAGTCTACCTTTCCATTGGATGGCAATTGGCAATGGTATTCACCTTCCATTGTAGTAATTACTTATTGATTGATAGATTGATTTTTGTACCAGGAATCAAACTTAGAACCTTGCACTTGCCAGGCAGGCACCTATGCTACTGAGCTATAACCTTGGCCTTTTTTTTAATTTAAATTTTTATCTTTTATAATACCTCATACAGACACTCACAAAAGAGAACTTCTAGAACTGATTCAAAAATGGCAAGAACAGGCTGGGGTATAACTCAGTGGCAAGTGTGAGGTCCTGAGTTTGATTCTTGGTAAAAAAAAAGCAAAGGCAGAAACAATGGGATAAAAGAGAAAGGGAGATACAAAAAAATTAAAATGGGTCATGTATGTGTACAAAACACCCTCAATGAAACTAGTCACTATTATTCTAAATATGTACTAAATATTTTTAAAAATTAAAGTAGTATCAAAGAGTAAGTGAATAAATTAGGAAGAACACAAAAAAGAACAATGGGACAAGTGTGTTTAAAATGAAGGTGAGTACACTATTTTTAGGGGGCTTAATGGCGATGCATCTTGTACTGTAATATTTTTTTTTTTTTTTTGTGGAACTAGGGATTGAACTTGCAACCTCGCACCTGTCAGGCAGGCGCTTAAGTCACTGAGCCAAACTCCCAGCCCTTGGAATACATTTTTAAATTTAAATATTCACTGTATATTTTCATCATGCTTGGTAGATAAGGACCATCTTCCCTGCCTGAGTTTAGAACCAGTTCATAGGCAGAGAAGTCAAACAAATTGCTATTGGCTGTGTGTCTGCTAAAGTTGGACATGAAAATCATTGCTTAGATATATGAATATGAGAACAAGAGGCTTCCTAATTTTGTACCTGAAATTAGTACTGCCTGCCGAGCCATGATTGGTGATGAGAAGAGTTATGTCACCTTTATTGCTGAACTAACTGCCAGGTCAAGAACAGATTATGCTCTTCTTCCCTAAAAATGAAGAGCCTAAGAGTCATTATTGAATTGCAAAATATCCTGGGACCATAGGGGAGATTATAGAGTGTCTTCTGAAGGAAGTGAGTTTTTAACTTGGTCTTGAATGACAGATTGTTTATTTAAAATATGTTAATTATTAACTATGTGGGAGGCTGTACTGGCTATGGTGCCTATGAATCGACAGGGAAAAGTGATGGTGTTCCATGATGGAGTTACGGATTAAGAAAAAAACACAGAAATATTTCTAATATAGATATTAAAATAAGTAGTAGCAAATTACTTAATATGCTTGTTAGTCATCCACCCAAGTGACCCTGCTACTCATCATTCCTGCTACAGATTTCTGGCTGGTGTGCATGGGAAGATCTGGGCCAAAGTCAAGAGGAGACTGGAAGTGATATGTATTTAGCGTTTCCAGGATCAGCCTTCAGCCTGTGATGAATGGGTTAGGTGGGCCAACTCTGAACATGATTTTCTATGTGGATGTTGACTGCCATTGTCCATAGTAGATACCTATTCATCCATGCCCCTGGGTTGGTGTCTTTATTGCTTTCACTATCTTCTTATCTACTGCTGCTTCTGGAGAGCACTTCCCAAAGTGAATACTTACATTTATACCTTATCCATATCTCACAATCTTTTCCTAGATGAGCTATTTCTTTTTTTGTAGAATTAAAGTCCAAAGTTTTATTACTTAGATAAAAACACATGAACTAATTATGCACAAACGTAATTCATTGTAAAGCTAGAAATATATTCTCAAATACATTTTCATTAGCTCATTCATTTATAAAATATTGCTGAGTACTATTGCTGAGCAATGTTGGGCATATGTGAAGCAAAATAAATAACATCAACTACTACATATAGAAGGTGCTCACTAAATATTACTTCAGTGTGAATATGATTCACATCACTAAATTCACTGGTATATGATTGTTTTTGTTTTTAACAGGGTTATTTTTTTGCTTGTTGCAACCATTTTAATACATTTACAGCACCCAGATGCATTGTTGACTGAGCTGCTCTTCGAATGCCAAACACCTTCCATATGCCAACATGGAATACTTACCTTGAGCCCAAAGTACAACTCTGACCCAATTATAGAAGCCAAATCAACTTGGCGTTGCCTACTCTTGCAGTTATCTGGGCAATAGGGCAATACCCTGGGCAATTTAATCAGAGATCGATCTGCTTTTGAAGAATGGATCAAAGTTAATAGCTTAGCACAAGGTTCCCTTGGATGGTGCTACAATGTTTATTTTCATCCTCTGTTATTTTCCATGTGTTCAAAAGCATAAATGTGTACCTAGACATGCATACATGCATAATTATTAGTAAGTAATTTTAAAAGTCCACATTCTAATGCCCTAAATAATAACGCATTCTCACCTTTTCATATTTCTCCTAGTCTTTGGCTACAGGCAGATATCACTTTTGTGGGCTAAAAATAAGATTTCTCTATTTTATTCATTTCTTCTAACATCACTTCGCCAGCATTTTTTCTTCACAGGGTTTGTGCATTGCTTTTTGCATGTCAAAGATGGAATCCTTCCAGCTGGAATGAATTTGTACTCTGCACTGAGACCACATTTGGAGACTCAAAGAAAGAGCTACTTTTAACCTCTTATGTTTTCTACTCTAAGTAATGAACTCCTGGCTGCTGCTTCTTTCAGGAATTAATGTGTTTGGATAATTGTCTCAAGAGGGAGCAAGCCACAGGAGAGCAGGTGTGGGGTCTTGGCACTTGGCAGAGGCCGAGTTTGCTTGTCATTTGTACACTCAGGCATTCCTTCAATGCACATTCACCGGGCATCTATTGTTACTCACCAAACAGCAGTCATGTTCTTATCTGTGATAGGTGATAGAGGCCAAAGATGGTAATGGAACAAGGAAGGTGCAAGGGTGACCGCAAAAACTAAACGTGAGGAATCACCTCTGCCTACATCAAACAGTGGCACTAGGTGGGCAGACAAGAATAGAAGGCCCACAGTCCTGCCAGGCTGACAGACAAGAACTAGAAAGATAGGTCATAAATGCACAGTAGGCACCCAGGTCACTCAAGGGAATGGCCAACTATAAGGAATAGAGATTTAAGGCATCAGCGACAAGGCTAGACCCTGAGAATGCAGCGATGAACTGTCCAGCCCCAGCTGGAAGGCAGTGTATCCCCAGAGCTTTACATCAGCAGCCTTCAGCTGGAGTCTCTGAGAGACCATGGATATGAGCCAGGCTGCCTGGATTTGAATCCCACATGAAGTTAAGTGACTTCAGGTAAGTTATTTAGCCTCCCAGGGACACAATTTCTAGATTTGTAAAGCGGTGATGACATACAAATGCCTTCACTCAGAGGGCTGTAATGAAGCCTACGTGAGGCCTTGGTTATAAAGCACTCAGGACAGTACCCTGCAAAGTAAGTGCTTATAGAGTAGTTATCAAATAAAATGAATGCAGATTGGGGAAAGCATTTCTTGATGATGACTTAATTCTTTTCAGTGTCCACTATCATTTTAAGAAATTTATGATGCCAAATGATTCCACAGTGTGCTTTCTTCTTAGTTATCTTCATGTGGCTACAAATACTGCTTCCTTCCTCCACCACACTACCAACTCCCTTCCCCCCAAAACAAGTGTCTTTGCCATAGCTGCAGTATTTTCTAGGTTCTGGGCCAGGTACTCATCCTGACATATCAGAACTTTATCTTTTTGTCTGCCCTGTGTCTTCAAGACATTGAATGCCGCCTCCAGCTTTCCTCAAAATCTCCAGGCTTCTAAGATTGTTCTGCCAGCCTGGTTCTGCCAGGGGCTACTTTCCATTCAGATGGCCCATCCTACACCTCTCTGCTGATGGCCAGGCTTCACTGCTCAGAAAGGAATTTTGTGCTGTCCCTGCTGGAAGATCATCTTGCTTTTTTAGTTGACAAGCATGCAACTCAAAGACAGGAGGTACATCTTGGAAAGAACAGTTGCGGTGTGCTATTCTCCGCACCATTTCTCAGACCCCAGGCCGGAGAAGCATTGCCAAGCATGCCCCAGCTCCGTGGTTAAAGGCTGAAATCTAGGAATAGTGCCATCATTTCGGTGGTTAATAACAAACAAAACAGAAAGACAGACTGCATGACTCGTGAGGCCCTGAAGCAAGGATTTGGCGAGGACTAAGGAAGAGGGCATAGAGTCTACTTTCTTTCCTCTTTTTCTTTTATAGAAAGACTCTTTGTTTTTGTCATTCTATGCACGAGCTAAGCAGATTACAGTAAAGAGAAATGGGGGCAGGCCCAGGTATCTAGGAGATGGGAGAGAATTTGCATTCCAATTGTGAAGCACTATCAAAAGACTATTCTTTCTGCCTCCACTGGAAGGTGCAATTCAGTTTGGGGATGGTTTAAACAGGACTATACCTTTTCCATGCAATTGAGTTGGAGAGGCACCAGTGGTGGTCTAGGAAGGAAAGGGCAGAAGTTTTGTGAAAGGGCATGTTTCCTCCCCCATAGAATCTTGCAGGTTGAAAGCATTTTATGCTTGCTTCATTTTTAGATTTTCATAAGTACATATTTGCAGTATATGCGTACATTCCTTGTGGGGAGTTGGTACTTGTACACAACACATCTTAATTCTCATTTTTATCTCCTTTCCCTTCCCTCCCTCTTCCTCTCTCCATCTCTTGACTCTCTTCCCTTTTGAGAAAAATCTATCTCCCTACTTTCTATCTTTTATTTTTCTCTGTTTCTGGTGCATTAAAAAAAAAAAAAGAAAGAAATGCCAGTAGACAATTACATCCCTAAGAGTTGCATCTGCTAAACATTGGCTTTTGGCAAAACAGCACATTTAATGCACACGCACACATGCACCAGTTCACACACTACAATGATTGTGTGTGTGACTTCATTCATGGATAATGTCAGAAGTTTGTATTTGAGGAACAGGATGAAAATGAGACTCAGGCCAGATGGTTCTCGTGCCCCACTCCCAGACAGATGGTTCTGTCCAGGATGCTTCAGAGAGAAGAGAATGCCTCCTTCTCCCCCTGACTATAGAACCCCCCCATCCTAAGACCTCATCCCTAATCTGCCTGCTGCCCCAAGAAGTATTGTGCTCATCCCCCATTATTCTTCTAAAAACCATAGATCTCTAAGGGAGACTTGCCTAAAAGCAAGCCTGGTTCGGCATAAGCTTAAAAATCAAAGCCTCTTTCTCCTGTACTCTCTCTACCACCTTCAAATACACACACGCACGCGCACACACACACACACACACACTGAAACCCATCTCCAGCTCTCTGTCTGTATCACCCCCTTTTCTGCCCCCTCCGCACAGACTTATTTCATAAAAATGTCAGCTATTAAGTTAACATTATTTAAGGGGCTTTGGGTTTTAGTTCCTGAATGCAACCTAAGCTGGACCCGTAAAGGCATGACACGAAGCCCCGGCTGTATAAAACATGATCCACAGAGTACTAAATAAATAACCTGGCGTGGGCTTCCCGGCCTCTCTATTTATCACCGCAGTAATGATAAGGATCTGATTTAGAGAGAACTCTGCTAAGGGTTGAACCCGGCACAAGCTGTAATATGATCTTCAGGGGAGGGCTGATAACCCGAAACAATGTGAAGAAACCCTGTCAGATAAATAAAACAAACTGTTTGTCCATTAAATAGCGCTGTCAGGAAGAGAACGGGAAGCCAAACAGAGCTAAATCCAATTCTTTTACAGCCACACAAAGCCAGAAACACCTGAACTGAACTGGGGAAATAAGCTCACTTAGAAATAGTTTGGGAAAGGGGGGTGGCTGGTGGGGGGAGGGAGTAGCACTCTGACTTATTGAAGTCACTGTGAGAGGAAAAAATTGTTCTTTGGTCCAGGTCAAGCAAATCCTGACTTTTCCCAGGACTTGGTCTCCCCATCGGTGCAGTGGGCCCCATTTTGTTGGTCCTGTCTACTTTGATAGATTTTTGAAGCTGATCCAAGGAAGAATTTCAGAAAAACAGATTCAAGAAAGAAAGAAAAGATGCTAGATGTGTCTCAGAGAGGCAAATGTCCACAGCAACTGTCTTGGTTACAGCAGGGCTTGAAGTGGGTGCCAAGAGAACAAATGGGAACCAGAGATGGAAGGACCCACGACAAGCTGCAGGGGCCACTTATTCTCACCGAGATCCCTGCCTGAAAATGCAGCCCCATGGTTGCCAACTGGGAATGTTTTTGAAAAAAATTCTGTGTATGTATTCCAATGTGAAATCTCAATAATTCCAAGAGCTGGAAGTTACTGAATTTCTTAGAATTCTCTGTATGCATTTAGTTTGAAAGATCCTGTGGATTTTATAAGGCCCTCTAGTCTACCACCTTTAGACTAGAGAGAATCAAGATAGAGTGTTTTTGTAATCATCACATTGATATTGCTGCTGGTACTTGAACCCTGGTCTCCAGGATGACAGGCAGGGACAGTCACCACTGTACTAACAGGGAGGACTTGATATTGCTGTCGATGCCAGACAGTTTAGGGGCACAAGGGAAATAGAAGCAACAGCACCTTTCCTCAGACCCTCCAGTAGGTCTATTGCATGCTTGTGTTTGTCTTTCAGGTTTTTGATGTATGTAGTCTGGGTCCACACTGCATCTGGTTGTATCCTATATAGATGGCAAACATAGTCTTTTATTTGAGGCTGCTAAAATTGTCCTATGAGATTTTTGCATCTAGTTACAGAACCCTGATCCCTCCCTTGGCTTGTGTTTCTCAGTGGGAGTATAGCTGACATTTTGGATAGGTACTAAACATCAATAGCTTCCTCTGAGACTGAGGACAATAGAAAACATGGTCCCTTGCTTTAGAAATAAATAGCAACAACAACACAATCCTCTGATACTTTGTTTTTGTGGAAACCAGAGGTGTCATTCTGTATCCTTGAGGAAGCTGGAGTTGATCAGTCTGGCCCTATTGGTGATCAACATCACTACCCTGGTTTTCACAATGAACTTCCTGAGGTAGCCTTGAGATCTTTACTCTGGAAAGTCTGAGATTCATAGAACACTGAAGCTAAGCTGATCAACAGGAACAGGGGTGTCCTAGAGGGCCATCTTTTGTTCTGGCTCAGGATTTGAGCCACCAGCGACACTTGTTGAACAGCCATGTTCTTAGAGTTTCAACCTTGCAGAACAGAGAGGATGGCAGGATTGAAAGCCTTTTTGGTGAATCAGGCCCTTTCTTAAGATACTGCTTTAATTAATGCATTGATGGTTCCTTCATTTAAAATTATGGTTTTTAACATTATTTATTCTCCAGAGAAATCTGGAAAACTTTACAAATTATGGCTCCCCAGGAATCCCTCTGGAGGACTGGTTTGATTTGGATATTGGATTCAGTTTTTGCATAACTGTTGTGTGTATTGAGATCAAAAAGGGGTGCTCATGTATTTGTTATCCATTTGGACACATTGGTCTGCTTAGTCACATCTTACAGATAGCCAAACTGAGATTCAGAAATGGAAAATGACCATTACAATCTTAGACCCAAGATTAGAATAGCATTCTGATATCTTGTCTTTTTCTTCAGGCAATTGCCATTAATTTTTTTTTTCAAAATCTGGAGACTTCTTTGTACTTTTAAGCCATTCATTGTTGGACATAACTAGTTTTCTAAGACACTTGCAAGGGGTATTTCTTTGCACTTGCAGGCATAGTTCTTTGAATTATATATTTTACTTTTTTTTGTGTGTGTAATTGAATAATTCTCTTCTCTATCAGGCAGGAAGCAGATTTTTTGTTTCCTTGAATTTGGGATGGTTTATGGCAGAACTTCATGGGTTTAGTTTTCAAATTTTTCCCACTCATTGAGAAGCCTGTGGTATAAGGGTAAGGAAATGAATTCTGAACTGCAAAGCAACTCCCAAAGATTTGGGAAGGAGTAAATGAAAGTTCAACATTAAAACAATGTACAAAACAGGAATGTGAAATATTAGTTTGCTTAATAAATTTTTAGATAAGAATGTCAGATGTACAATCTTTAGTGTGATTAAATGAAATGTTGACCTTTTAATTTGAATGAACTCAGAGAGAGAGAGGTTAGTCTTATACCAAGAGATAAAATTATATATATTGTGCACTGTTGCTTTCATTCTAAGGGATTCCTTAAAATAAAAAAAAAATCATGTAAATTTCACATGAATAAAAACACAATCTGAAGAAAGTTAAGAAAAATAAAATAAAATAAAGACTATATTGATTCATAGAAGTGAATGAACAGGTAGAATCTAATCTAGAATGCAATTTGAATGAGATTATTAGGAATGTCTTTGCTTCTCTCTGTCTCAACTTCTGTATTTATTTTGCTTCCAAGGTAAGGCCTCCCATAAGCTGGCTCAGGGCTCTTGGCCTACACCCTACCAGTCTGGCAATTCCAGTGCAACCAGCACATCTTCCCATTGGCTGCCCTGGGACATGTGCCTATTGCTGACTCTATAATTAAGAACAGGAAACAGAGCTTGCTGATTGGTCATCCTGGGTCTGGAAGGTGTGGTCCATCTACCTAACCCACCTGGACAGAGAAAGGAGAGATAGTGATAATGGAGATATGGTGATTCCCAAAAGAGGAGAAGAATATCAGGATTGTTAAAAGAAAAAGAGGGAAATCGATCCTGGTCAAGAATGAACAACAGATGTTTTCTACAAAGGGAGACAAGATGGATGTGAGGAAAGAAACCAAGCCCATTTTCTTTTTTCTGCCTTCCATTAGCATTCATTAAATAAAAGCAGGAAGCCAAAACAGTGAAACAAACACTGACTGAGAAAAAAATCAAGGAAAGAGCCCTTCCATAATAGTGAACATTCTGGCTTGATACAGTTTTCAAATAAGCTTTTTATTTTTTATTTTTTTTCTTTTAAGAACCTACAGTAACTCAGCTTGGCTAATAAAGTGTTTGCCTAGTACATTATGGAAGTCTTTTGGGAGACTATTGAATCAATTAGAATGATTTGTAATTAGCACACCAACCTAATGACAGGGTGTCTCTAAACTGCTTGAAAATAGTTTGGTCTCTTAAGGGACTTGCATGGCCCTCTTGTGAACTTATTTACATTAGTGATATGCTTACTAGACTTCAAAAATTTTTCCAGAAAAGTTCTTGACCTGATTCTGCATAAAATATCACAAATTCTGAATTAAATGATTTTTTAAATGATTGGCAAGTTGTTATAATAATTAAAAAGATTCCCCCTTCAA
>RJWM01041231.1:0-15006 GCA_004363535.1 Dasyprocta punctata
TACCTTGGGCAGCTATTTGACATCACTGATGACTTCGGACCCTTGGCTCTTTAATTTGTCCCCAAAAAACTCAGTTGCCCCAAATCATGTCTCAGAGAGGTCTTCAAACATACCCATTGCTCCAACTATTCTAAAATTTGTCTTGAAGTCAATAGGTCTATATCTTGCTAAAATGAAAATCTGAGTTGTGTCAAAAACAAATAAATAAATCTTAGGAGAAGAAAACTGAATGGAACTTATTGCTGCTAATTATAGGCATTCGATGACTTTAATCTCCAGGGATCATTCCAGGTTACTACAGAATTTCACAAGCCTCAGTTGGTATGAATTGCCCTGTATAGCAAGCAGTAATAACAAAAGAATAAACTTTAAAATGCTCTCCCACAGCACAACTGGATTTTATGGTCACATAAAATTTTTGTATGGTAGCATGAAAAAGTATGTTTATCTAACTTCTCTGGGTCTCATACTTGGAATCTGAAAGTTGGAGATAATAAAACCTTCTTCAAAGATTTCAAATGAAAATTAAAATACTGAGCCAAAAAACAACACTTCCGATCTCTGTTGTATCTAATCCTACCCTGACCACTAAATCTCTAGTCCATATTATTATTCCTACTCAAGGCATATTATTTTTCTAATTACAAATTTGAATTAGACATTGTTAGGTTGATATGTTGCGTCAATTTGAGAAGTTTAGAAGTTTGACTAAGCAACTGGGCAGTGAGACAGGGTCCTTACTCTGTAAACATCCTCATCTTGTACAAGAGGAGGGCAAGGAGATTTTGTGACTGCAACACCTATCCTGGAGTGGGGGTGGTCTGTGTACAACATAAGGGAGGAAAAGAGGCTTGCTCTTCCCCTCTTTATGCTCTGGCTGCTTTTTCTGTCTTCTACCTCCTTGAAGTGTTGCCCCTGTGTCATGCCACCCTGCCTTAGAGCCAGCTGATTATGGACTGAAACAATGAGCTAAATAAATTTTGGTGTCAGGTATTTTGTCTTAGCAACAAGAGAAAAGTAACCATGACAGACATTAATTTATATAAACATTTGAATCTACGAAGCCCATTAGTTTTCAAGGCTCTGTATGGGCCATGGAGCATGCCTGTTTGGTTAAAACTATAGACCTCCTGGCTACAGTGTCCTCAGTAATATTTAAATTTCTGATCAAATAACTAAATAAAAAGCATACAAATGATTTAGGGCTCTAACATTTAACCAAAATATTAAGTAATGGCAAATTGTCTATTTTTAGGCAATTATTATAAAGTTTTATAAAATTATGGCCATTTGGTATGCTGTGAAAATTTAATTGGTTTGGCTATTTGATAAAATATTAAGCATATTTTTTGAAACATGAGGATCAAATATTCCTGCATAAGAGAGATCCATTTCAGAGTTCTTCAGGTTGTCTTGAATTATCATCTCATCAATGTCATTTAAGAATATAGATATAATATAAATATAATACTATGTATGGTGTATATAATATGTGTAACATATATATATGTAGTGTGTCTTGTGTAAGTTGTAAAATTAGGTTTAAAAATCTATATGATAGCTCACTGGTTTCATAAATATAGACACAAATACTAGTTATTCAAAGTATCACATGTACACAATAAAATATTTATGTCAACCATATATAAGATTTATAGTAATCTTTAGATTTTTCCCTGTTGTGTTTATCATTATTCCTTCTCTTTCTATAAAAATCAAGGGTGACTTACATATTTAAAATTTTAAATTTCAAATAAAAGATACTTATTAATTCTCATTTGTATATGTTTTGTAGGATATAAGATTATATTTGTCATGGGGAGTTTGTACATGTACATAACACCTCTTTTTTAAATTTCATTTTATTGGTACATGTTTGTAGTACATACATTTTCCAATCATCCTGTGTAGTTGATAGATGCACATAATACAGCTTGTGGTTTTTTTATTCCTCTTCCCTCCCCTCTCCTCCTCTAGTTCTCCCTTCCCTCTTTATATTCTTGCTGATATTATTAATCGCAGTTCATGTTTGTGGCACATAATGTCCACATTAACTGAAGTTATTAGGACCTTGTACCTGGCATATCTTCGCTGTACTTCTTTCCCCATCTCCTCCAACCTCATCCCTTGTTCATAGTCCTCTGGGTCACTTTCCACCTGCAGGAGATCCATCCCCTTATCTCAATTTATTCTTCTGTTATTTTTCTCTTAGTTTGTATTTTGCCTTACTCAGATGAGAGTTACCATATAGTATTTAAATTTATGTGTCTCATTTATTTCACTCAACATGATATTTTCTAGGTATATCCATTTTCCTACAAATGTCTCAAATTTGTCCTTCTTTATAGCCAAGTAGTATTCCATTTTATATAGATACTGTAATTTCTTTATCCAATCATCTGTTGATGGATATACAGGCTGTTTCCAGGATTTGTCTATAAACTGTGCTGGTTTAAACATTGATATGCATGCATTGCTGTAGTATGGTGTCTTAAACTCTTTGGGAAAGATACCTAGACATAACTGAATCATGTGGAATTTCAAACTTTAGTTGAGAAATCTCCATACTGATTTCTGTAATGGTTGTATTAGTTAACATTCCCACAAACAATGTAAGAGGATTTCTTTTACACTACACCCTCTTCAGCATTTGTTATTTTTCAATTTCTTGATGATTTCCATTCTTTCTAGTGTAAGACAGAATCTTAGGGTTATTTTAACTTTCATCTCCATACTGACCAGAAATGTTGAACTTTTTTTGTGTATTTGTTGGCCATTTGTACTTCTCCTGTGAAGTGTTTACCCTTGCTCTTGCCCATTTATGGACTGGGTCTTTAGTTTCAGATGGTCGAATTGTGGGGAGTTGTTTATATATTCTAGATACTAGTCCTGTGTCTGAGGAGTAGCTGGCAAGAATTTTTTCCCCTTCTGTAGGCTGTCTCTTCAGTCTACTTACTATTTTGCTGCACCAAAACTTTTTAGTGTGATATAATACCATTTGTTGACTCTTGTTGTTATTTCTTGTGTAATTGAGGTTCTGTTTAGAAAATCCTTTCCTACACTTAGATCTTCAAGTGTTTTGCTTATTTTATCTTCCAGTAAGTTTGTTTCCATTTTAAAGTTTAGATCTTTGATCCATTTTGATTTTAACTTAGTACATGGTGAGATATATGGATCCAGTTTTAATCTGCAAACAGATGACTGGTTTTCCCAGTAGTACTTGTTGAATAGGCTATCTTTCCTCCAACATACACTTTTGGTCCCTCTGTCAAAAATCAAATAGCTGAATGTGTCTGGTGATGTTTTTGTATCCTCTATTCTGTTCCATTGATCCATGTATCTTTTTTTGTTCCAGTACATGCAGTTTTTATCACTATTGCTCTATAGTATAACTTGAAGTCGAGTATTGCAATCCCCCCTGCTCTACTCTTGTTGCTCCAAAATGACTTCTGCCACTCTAGATCTCTTCTGGTTCCACATAAACTTTAGGATTCTTGCCTCTTGTTCCATAAAGTATACTATTGGTATTTTTATTGGATCTATATAAAAGTTTTTGTAGAATAGCTATATTGACAATATTGGTTCTGCCTGGCCAGGAGCAGGGGACATCTTTCCATTTTCTGATGACCTCTTCAATCTCTTTTCAGGGTACTGCAGTATTCTTTGTAGAGGTCCTTCACTTCTTTGGTTAGGTTAATTCCTAGGGACTTCATTCTTCTTGAAGCTACTATGAATAATATCATAACACCTCTTAATTCCTTTTTTTAAGTCTCCTTTCCCATCACTCCTTACCCGTACCTGCCAACAGTTCTTCCCCGCTTCTTTTGCAAAAGCTCTAGTTTCATTATTTTCTTCAAATCTTTTTTTAAAAAATCCTTTCTTTCTTCCTTTCCTCTGCCCTCACTCCATCTCTTGGTCCCCTCCTCATTTAAGAAAAGACCTCCCTATTTTGTAAAATCTTTTATTTTGCTCGTTAACTTTAGGTTTCTCATAAAAGAGAAACAATGCAATATTTAAACTTCTGTGTCTGATTTGGTTCACTTAAGATTATGGTCTAAAAGTGCATCCATTTATCTAAAAATGCCTCAAGTTTATCCTGTTTTATGTCACAGTAGTACTGCATTATATATAAATATATTTCCTTCATCTATTCATCTGTCAATGGACATATAGGCCACTTTCAAGATTTAGCTATTATGAGTTGTGCTGCTATCAATAAACAGCTGTACAAGTATATCTTCTGCAAACACAAATCAGCTGGTTTAAATGACACCTGTCCAAGCAAACCTTAGGAGAGTCAGTATGTAAATAAACATGCTGCCCAAGTGACGCTTGTAGTAAATTGTTAAATGGTTAATTTACATTTCTTGAATAATGAGTAATATTGAACATCTTTACCTGTATTTATTGAGTGTTTCTATTTCTTCATCTGAGAAGTGTCTATTCATTTCAGATGCCCATTTTTGGATTGGGTCTTTTAATTTGGGGGATCAAATTTATTTTAAGTTCTTTATGTATTCTAAATATTAGTCCCTTCCAAAATAGCAGGCAAAATTGTTAATTTTTATAGTGTTAAAGTGAGTCAAATGGATGATGTTATTGTGCATTTAAAACTCATAAAATAAATGCCAGGCACGGTGGCACACTCCTATAATCCCAGCACTTTGGAGGCTGAGGTAGGAGGATTGTTGCAAGTTTGAGGCTAGCCTCGGCTACAAAGTGAGCCCAAGGCCAGCCTGAACTGCATAATGAAACCTGTCTCAAAAAGCCAAAAAAATTCATAAAATATTTGTCAGAGTATATGCCTCTATTCTCATTTATTTAGAAAATAAGATTAACACAACTAAAGTCTTACGGTTGTCACTCTTTATTTCTCTTGCCCTGTCCTCATAAATTTGTTAAAGCTAAAAGATTTCCACTTACAAGCTACATTTCATTTTGATAAAGATTCTGTGTACTGTTTTTTTTTAAAGGCCTTATTCAAAATAAGAATTCTCATTCACTCGAATCTTAGGATTTATTCTGTGTGACTTAGTTTTATATAATACCTCAAGTCAGGTGGGAAGGTCTGTGGATTTTATCCAAATTAACTGAAGTAATATTTTTACAACCCATGCGCAGAGTCCAGCCTTGACCACATCATTCCTCTCCGGTGTTCTGATAGTCTAATGTGAAAAGGACAGCAAGGCTTCCTGGGGAAGTGCTCAGCACTTTATCTATAGATATCCACATAGGAGTAGTAGAATATTATCAGTATCTAACCTTTCACTGACTACTTAATGTCTGCCAGGAATATGTGTTAGATCATGTAACATTCATTTTCAAAGCCATATTTAGTAATTACAGTTATCATTCCAATTTACAGATAAGGAAAACTGAGGCTCAGAAGAAGTGATGTGCCCAATATTACATAAGGAGGTAGTAGCTGAGTTAGGATTAGTATGTAAAAGACTGATTCTGTAACTTGTACTGTTACCTGCTGCTCTCTACTGCCTCCCAACTTCACTGAAAACACAAATTAATCTATGAAAGATTACCAAACTTACATACAACACTGAAGATTTTTTCTTTGTTTAGAAAGTATATATACTTACATAGTCATTTTGACAGGACAGTACTAGGAGATCTTCACATGTCAATGTTTCTCCCTGGATTTTTGTTTTCCTTTTGCTTTCAAACTGGTAGCTTATTAACTCTATTGCTTCAGAGATGATAAAGCATGTGGATTTTCAAAGACTGAAGCTTCGTGAGACTTATCAGACAGAGTACCAGAGATTCTCAGTTAAAAACAAATTTCATGTAAACAACGGCTCATACTTTTGTGTATGTCCATGCAATATTTGAAATATATTTCTTCTTAAAATGACTTGTGATTTATCTGAAATTCAAATTTAACTAAACATCCTCTATTTTTTATTTGCTAAGTGTGGAAACCTAGTCCTTGGGGAAATTTAGTTTATGGAGAAAGTAAAAGAAAAGAGAGATGAGCATGACATGTGAAGTCATTTTGCAAAACCAGGAGGAGGCATACGAACGCAAATAAGCCCACGAAGAGCCAGGCGTGGTGGCGCACGCCTTTAATCCCAGCACTCGGTAGACTGAGGTAGGAGGAGCGTTGTGAGTTCAAGCCTGGCTTGGGCTACGACGCGAGCACCCAAGGCCTGCCTGAGCTACATAGTGCAACCCTGCCTCAAAAAACTAGGGCTGGGAGTTTGGCTCAGTGGCTTAAGAACCTGTCTGGCAGGGGTGGGTTGTGAGTTCAATCCCCAGTGCCATTAAAAAAAAAAAAAAAAGGAACTTGTTTAAGGATCTTCTTCAGACATGACCATCCCACCCCACAGGTAAAGCAGAATTATAGGCCCCTGAAATGGAGAGAATTCTGAGACCAAATTGTTAACAACACATTTAAAGTACTAATTGAATGTCAGGTGCCCACTTCTATTTAACCAGGAAATATTGAGACAAGCACATGCCTGAATTTAGGGCAATTAAAATCTGGTGGGAGAATTTGAGCAAGAAGTAAACAAGCAATCTCAGCACTGGGTTTTCCATATCCAGTGAAAGTCTTCAGAGAAGGGCAAGATTAACTATCTAGGAAGTGACAGGGAAACTTCATATAATAAATTGCTCCAGAGAGGTCTTTAAAGAACAGGCTGGCATTTGCCAAGAACGGTGTTGAGCACCGTGATCCCTCTGAGGTGTGTTTGATATTTCTGGAACACACAATAGCCAGAAGAAAGGCAAAAGAAATAGGTGGAAGCCAGATTATGAGTCTTAGGACATACAAGGACTTCTCAAACTTTATTGTGCACACAGATCACCTGGGGCTCTTGCTAAATGCAGGTTCTAATTTAATAGGTTTGAGGCGGAGCCTCTGAGATTTCTCATTTCTAGCAAGTTGTTGGGTGATGCAAATACTGCTAGTCTGAGAATCGTCTTGGAGTAGGAAGCCTATACGCTCTGTTTTGGAGCTTAAACCTTTCCCTAAAAGTGATAGGGAGCCATCTTGTGGCTTTTCTAGCCAAAGAGTGACTAGAATTCAAAAAAGCTAGAAGCAAGCATGAGAGTATTTCTAAGGTCCAGGACAGAAATGGCAAGTGCCTGAAGTGTTTTGTTTTCTAAAGAAAAGAGCAATATTGAAAAAAAGTGATTTGGTATTCGATGAAGACCCAGAAAAGAGAAAAATGGCAGATCTGTCTATTAAGTAACTAAGCAATTTTTTTCTCAGTTATATGATTTGAGAGTTTTATTTAGGCTGTCCTACTTTAATAGATTTTGACACCTTTTTAACCATAAATTGTGCCTTTTGAAATGATGAGTTGAGCTTGAAATGTATCTAAATATATTATGGATTCACACTATTTTAAGGTCACTCCTAATATATGTACTGTCTTTCAAGATGAGTGCAAATTCCTCTCAGGCAGGAAGTGGCTTCTTTTTTTCCCCTAGCACTAAGTCTGCACCGGTAGATGGTGTTTTTCTCTGACTACAGTTCTGTTAATATGCAGGCACTACTTCTTTTTTTTCGAAAGAAAAAAAAAACACAGAAAAGAAAGACAAAAAGCAAAAGAGACAAGCAAATAACAACAACAAATCCAATGCAATAACATTATAGGTTTACAAAACAAGATGATAGGAATTTGACAATCGTTGCAATATTGCATATCATTACTTTCAAAAGGGTTGTTTAGAGTAACAGGTAT
Organism: Dasyprocta punctata; assembly: GCA_004363535.1. NCBI lineage: Eukaryota > Metazoa > Chordata > Mammalia > Rodentia > Dasyproctidae > Dasyprocta > Dasyprocta punctata. Next base: position 7,704 of record RJWM01041231.1, read on the forward strand.
AGACATGAAAAATTGACCTAATCATGTGAGTATTAACTGTTCTTTTTCAATAACTAATACATTTAGTAGTATAGTCATTTTAGCTGCCTTATATATATGTATGCAGACACTAGTTCTGATCAAACCCTGCTTCCCAAATAAAGTGTGGGGGAAATTTTCAAAGCATTAGTACCAACAGTCTCATGTTTTATTTTCCCTCTCCTTGGTTTTTTGTTTATTGAGTTTATTGGTTCACTTTAAATATACATAATAACTTTCATTATAGGGACTTTGTACCTGTACCTGACTTATCTCAGTTATTTTTTCCTCATTCCTTTCCCCTCCCTTCAACCCCTTTTCCTCTCCTTATTTACAGAAGCGTTGTTTCCATTTTTCCTTATGAGATTTCAATGCCAGTATTACAACTGAGAACTCATTCATTTCTCAATCTCTAGAATAATAACCTGAGTTACAGATCCCAGTGGTCCTTCCTAATGACTATTTAGATTAGATTTCTTTTCTTTGCCTCCTACTGATGATTACCTGCTTTGATAAGGTGTTTAGTGTGTTGACTTAGTACTCATGCCAACTGCTTTAACCTGTTAGAATCTGATTTTCAATATGTCAAAATGTTATTTTAACCTAGGGGTTCTAAGCCCTAGATACACATTAAAATTACTTAGGATCCTTTTTTTAAAAAAATAGTGACAGGGCTTCACCTCTGGGGATTTCAGTTTAACAAAATGGGTACTAAGTATCAGTATGATTTGTAAGATCTTCAGTTGATTCTACTAGAGCCAATGCTGAGAACCACTGACTGAAACAAACCTGAGAGAATTTCATTTTCCTGACATCAACATCCCTTATGATAGTAATTTAAATTTATATAATGAAATCTTTCCTTTCAAGAACATCAAAAAGAATGAAGCAAGATCCCAAACCAATGAATACGGTACTATGAAGTCTGTATGAATGGTATTAATGTAGAAAGAGCCTAGATTTGAGGGTTACAAAAACAACTTTATTACTTTATTGTTCACATAACAGTATCATCTGCAGTCTGATTTCTAAGCTTTGTCAGGTTGGGTTAGAATGTGAATGGGAGAAGTTATTTGCACCACTGTTTTCTCATCTGGCAAGCATTCTCTATGTAACTGTTAAATAGATTTAATAAAGGACTTGCATCTATGTGTGTAAGAAGCTGCTTACATTTCAACTCCTTTGCGACTTTTTTTACATAAATCCATTTACATTCCCAATACTTTAATAATTATTTTTACCAGCTAATCTAAGATATTTTGCAACATAATTTTATTTTTCTGATGATTACTTATCAAATAAACGTGTAATATGATATGAATTTTTCTGTACTTTAGTATCTTAATGTCATGTGTGAGTTTTAAATACTTTTTTTTCAAGATCTCTAAGTCAACAGGGAAGTATTACTAACAAAAGACTCTGACATACATGATTAGTGCCCAAAGTTACAGGCCATTGAACACTATATTCTTCGGGCATGTGGATTATTTGGCAAAGTGACCTGATCACACAGTTTTGTCTCTGAAACAGCCCGCACCTAGCTAGAGACCCCACCAGAGTAAACTAAGGTCTGGGTCCCTGAAGCAGAGAAGTTGTCTTAGTTAGTTTTCTCTCATTGCAGAGACCAAATATCTGACACCCAAAATTAGAGAAGGAAGGGTTTATTTCTTGCAGTTCTTGGGAGTTTCAGTCCATACTCAGTTGTCTCCAAGGTAGCGTGGCATGGAGAGGCAGTCATTCATGGCAGCCATAAACAGCAAAGCTGAACCAGCAAGAGAGAGAGACATACCTTCTTCCTGCCCTTACACTATATATCAGTTCCACCCCTGGGCTGATGCAGCACTCATACCACCAGTCCCAGCATCAGACAACAACCAATCACGAATGTCAGACTCAGCCCCATCCATGATTACATGAGGCTTAAGTGAGGGCCATCTGATCACACTATGACAGAGGTTTAGTATATAGGAGGATGAATAGTTAGAGCCCAGTATCCAGTGGTAATAGACAAGTCTAGATTCTCAAGATGCCCAGCAAGAGTTTTTCTGGATGAAGTAAAACAATAATTCTTCACCAACAACTATAAAACCAGGTTGTGAAAAAGCATGGCTGTATGTTTCTGTATAAAATCATTATTCCTCCTGTTATGCTTTGGGTCTAGATGTCCCCTCAAAGCTTCATGCTGTCATAGGTAGGGATTTGTGAGAGGTGGCTGGATCTAGAGTATGTGATGCTGGAATTGAGGGTGTGTAATTACTAAATTAGTCCACTGATTGGTTTGCAACTCTAGTGGATTGCTAATTGGTGGTCAATTTAAACACTGCTGAACTGAATCAGTGTGGTTCTGAGTGTGGATGGCCTACCTGAGGACTGTTGTCAGCATAAAAAGGAGACCTGGAGAGGAAGAAGAGCATTGTGGATTCTCCTAAGTGTTGCTGTTTGGAGTTGTTTGTTCTCCTGGAGGAGCCGTCATGCTGGTTCCCCTGATATGAACTCAGCTGTTCTCATCATCAGAGGAGCTTGGGACCTCATGGTCACTGAGGATGACTATGGTACTTTTCACAGTAGCCCTGGTCCTTACTTTGAGCATCGCTTCTTGGCTGCCATGCAGAAACCTCAGCCTTCTAGCACAAATCCTTCACCCCACTGGCATAGATTTTTCTAGCTTCCACAGCTGACCTTTGGACCTTCCCAGCACAGATCCATGGGATATACTTGTGTCTTAGTTACTTTTCACTCATTGCTGAGACAAAATACCTGATGCCCAAAATTAGGGAAGGAAAGGTTTATTTCTTACAGTTTCTCAGGAGTTTCAGTCCAAACTCAGTTGGCTCCAAGCAGTGTGGTGTCGCAGGGCTGCCATTCATGGTGGCCATCCAACAGCAAGGTGCTCTGGCAAGAGAGGGTAGAAGCGAGAGAGAGGAAGACCTGTCTCCCTTACACTGTATATTGGCTCCACCTCTGAGAGGGTGCAGCACTCACATCACCAATCCCAGTGCTAGACAACAAACCAATCACAAATGCCAGACTCAGCCCCATCAAAAGTATATGAGGACTTGGGGACACATAGTATCACCCAATACAACTTGCATGGGTCATTTTTGTGGGCTTTAGGTTTTCAGCTGAACTCATGCACGTTATTGCCATGGGATCCAGGCCCCCAGCTGGATTTTCTAGGTCTTTAGTGTTGTGGACAGATTTCCTACAATATAAAAGGGGCAAAAAGATATTGTTGAGGTCACTTGTTTGTTTTGTTATCTTCTGGCTACCATGAACTGTTCTCATCTGTGAAGTCACCCTGACTTGGAGCCAGCTGATTACAGACTGAAATCTCTACAAACTGTGAGTTAAATAAACCTTTCCCCCCTTTAACCTAGGGTGTTGGGTATTTTGCCTCAAAGCCCAGAAAAGTAACTAAGACATTGTCATCAAGGAAAATGGAAAACTGTCCTCTGTATCCCCAGAAGACCAGGGCCTGAATACAAGTGCAAGGCTGCAAGATCTCCTGATGCTTTGCTTCCCCTGCTCTTCCACTTATCTGGGGAAATCATGGCTTTTTTTGTGATCACTTGACTCATCACTTGGGACCTGGCTCAAAATGGGAACTTGGCACAAAGACCAGTGATCTCTTTAGTAGTTTCCAATTTTCTCTTCATTAGTTTCTGTTTATTAGTTTCCAGTTATCTTCTTTCTTCAGTTGAGAGAATCATGATCTAATGAAAGAAGGAGAGCAGAGATCAAGAGAGGAAAGAAGAAGGAAAATATGGAAAGATAAAGTTTTTTAACTCTCAGTCAGAGATTTGATATCTGTCCCTGTATTCCCTTGACAACTCCCACTTTCCTGTGTACTGTTCCCAACACCCTCTGTGGAGTGGCAGTATCCCATATCTTCTGACACATTTTGGCAAGGTTGTGGATCTAAAAGTCAGGAAAGGCAGCTTAGTATCAGTATTTTGCATGTTCTCTTGCTACTATTGATCACACATTGTTCTCCCCTTTGCAGACCACATGAGTGGGTCTATGGAGGCTGGACAGAGAAATTAAATATAAACATATTTAACTTATCAGTATATAGATGAGAGAACAGGTCTGGGATAGTATGTTCTTAAGAGCTGTTGTCACCTGTGAAGACACCGGAAGTCATACAAACATTTTGCTGGTACTACTGAAAATCAAAGGAAGGAAAATGGAAATTTAAAAGACATCCAGTGTTAGACTAAGAAGCTCAGTTAATAATTTTTAAAAGCAATACCTTCTGAACAGCATAACACTTGTAGGAAGATCCACACCAAGGAGCCACAGTGCCACCTAATTTCCCCTTAACCCTGAGACCTGATTCAAAAGATAGTTTACCCACCAGATTTTCATGCTGAACAATATGCTTTTCAAAATCTATTTAATAGCATATTAGTTGCTACTTTCCTCTTCTGTTAATCATGAAACTACAATTTTCCTGTCATTGTACTTTTCAGAATCTTTTACCTCAGAGAACTGTTCTTAAAGGCAGGCGTTCAGATAGCCATGACAAGTAGTGCATGTGTTTTCCACTGTTATAATTTAAGTCCATAATAAACAACCCTAAAACTTTAGAGCCATTCAACAAATATGTATGGTCACTAGTTGGGGGCCAGCTGGGCATCAGTTAAATAGTTTTGCTGATTTTCACAAGGTTGTTTATATATATAAGATAATCTAGTTGCTGGGTGATCTACATTGGCCTTAACTAGGATGACAGGAACTCTCTTTCCTGGTACGTACGTCTTGCTGCCTCTGCCTGGAACAGTGTCTAGTCTGGGCATGGTCACTTGATGTTAACAAGGGGATGAGAATGAGAGCATAAACTCAGTCACAAGTACAGTTTTCAAGGCTCTGTTTCTATCACATCTACTAATACCTCCTGGGTCAAAGCAAGTCACATGGCTAAGCATAGAGTCAAGGTGAAGAATTATTACAAAGTAAAACAAAGAATCAAGGCTGGGTCACACTGTTTACTGCACCAGGGTTGTGTCCACTAGAAGGGTGCAGGAAGGGTTAGAGCACTAACTGGGCACTACTAGCAAAATGATAAATAAAAATGATTGACCCCTGAATACTCAGGATATGACACTAAGAAAAGGAGATAGAATATGGCCCTGAGTCTTACAAAAACTTCACAAACCTTTAGTTACAAACATTACAAGAAATGCTAAGAATAATTGAGAATGACCAGTTTATCACTTTGGGTGAAGGACATAGTCCCTTGCTATGTTATGGAATGCTGTGTAATTTACATGTTTCACATAGTTCATTGTCATCATTCCTAACCAGTGTTGATGTCACCACCCCTTTATGAATGTAGGAATGCTGAAGATGACAGAAATAAACTGAGTACCCACAGTAGCCAAGCTAGTTAAGTGAACCAACTGAAACTCAAATGCAAGCCTCATTCTTTTTTCTGATCTACAATGAAAATTTTTGAAAAACATGTAGAAACAATAACATTTAATATATCTTCCCTATGATTCTCCAGCATACAGGCCAAGGTACCAAGTGTCATCTAATTTAGGAAGACATAAGCGAATGGATGCTGCTATGGAGATTTATTAGCATTTCCTTGCTTGTGAAGTGGGAGTTGGCATTGAAGGCTATTAAAACTTAAAGGAAAATATGGGCCAGTGCTTACGTACTTTCTAAATTATGACAAAAAGGCCTAGGCTTGCCTGGTACACCAGAAGCTCTGAACTCCTTGCAGCCAGACACAGGGTCCAGGTGGCACCACACTCCAGGGTACACTCTGCCAAGTTGCTTGGGACTGGGAGACCTTGGCCCCCACCCAGTAAGGTGGAGGCTCCACCCACATACTCTGGGAGGGTGCCCTCACTAGCTGCACACAAGATCCAGCTCTACCGGGTCCCACAATTCAGCACGACACACCAGGGGAACACCCAGTCAGCCTCGCAGGACACAGAGCCACATAGGTTCTAGAAGAAAATGACAAAACGAAAGACCAAAAGGCAGTCTCAATCCCCCAGCCCACTGATAACAAACCCAAGAGACACTGAAATGGAAGACAGTGGGAGTCACACAACTGAACTTTCTGAAATAAAAGAGAATGTAGTAAAGAAACAGCTTGATGAAGCTATAGAGAAATTCAAATCAGAAATAATCTCTCAGCTAAAAAATGTTGTGTGTATCTAAAGAAGAGCAAGATAAAAAATAGAAGAACTTAAGGACATGATCAAAACTTTGAATGAACAATATAAGACACAAACAGAATGCATGAAACAGACACAAAGGGAAATGCAGGAAATGAAAAATTCCATGGAAAGTTTGAAAAACCACTTGAATGAAGCTGAAGATAGAATCTCAGATCTTGAAGACAGCATGGGAGAGCATGGCCATGAAAGAAAAGATCTCTTAAAAATAGTAAGGAACCAAGAAACAACAATTCAACAGCTGCAAGACGATGCCAAGAGAAATAACATAAGATTAATAGGCATAAATGAAAAAGCAGGGGTCAATACTAATGACCTGCAAAGACTATTCACAAAAATAATAGCAGAAAACTTTCCAAACATGGGAAGAGAATCTGAAATACAGGTAACTGAGGCATACAGAACCCCAATTAACCATAATCAAAATAAATCTTCACCCAGACATATAATACTAAGGGTATCAGAAATACAGCACAAAAACAAAGTGCTAAAAGCTGTCAGAGAAAAGAAACAGATCACCTATGAAGGAAAGCCTATCAGAATCATGGCAGACTTCTTAACACAAACTTTTAAGTCAAGAAGAGATTGGAGTGAAGTATTTCAAATCCTAAAAGAAAATAACTTTCAACCCAGATTGATGTACCCTGCAAAACTATCCTTAAAAATTGATGGAGAAATAAGATACTTTCATGACAAAGAAGAACTGAAGAAATTTATGGTCACCAAACCAACACTACAAAGAGTACTGAAAGACACTCTAGAAAGAGACAAAGATAGCCACAATCTTAAGAATAACAACAAAAGGAAACCACTAAGTAGGGCAAATACTTAAACAGAAAATGTAGAAAACCAACAACAGAAAGATATCATGACAGGGATGAGCCAGTACATATCAGTTATATCAATCAATGTAAATGGTCTCAACTCACCAATAAAAAGAAACAGACTAGCAGAGTGGGTTAAGAAACAAAACCCAACAATATGCTGTGTACAAGAAACACATTTCACTCAAAAGAAAATTCACAGACTAAAAATCAAAGGCTGGAAAACAATACTCCATGCAACAGGAACCCAGAAAAAAGCAGGGGTAG
>RJWM01041232.1:0-15769 GCA_004363535.1 Dasyprocta punctata
CATTTATAACCGTCAGATCCTCCAGCTCTGCTACCCACAGCAATGAGACCGGGGACCCCGCGCGCCGCAGCCGCACCGGCTCCAACCACCCCCGAGTCAGGGCCGCCCCGAGGCCCCGCTCTCCCCACACTGCTGAGGCCGTGCTGGGGCCGCACGAGACGGCACCGGGGCGGGCGGTGTCACAGCGGGGACGGGACTCACGGAACACGGCGGGGACCCCGACCCGGCCGAGGGAAAAAGCGGCCAAAGCCCCGACGCCCAGGAGGACCTCGGGGTCTGGAGCTCAGCAGGGAGGCTGCAGCTGCCCAGAGCCGCTTCTGGCCGCTTCCTCTCAGCCCTCAGCCCGACTCCATCCCTTCCCCGGCTTCCGTCCCACAGCATCACCATTGTGAGGCTTCCCGGTGTCCCAGAGTCCGTCCCACGCGGCCTGCAGCCAGAAGTCCCAGAAGGAGGTCTAGTGAGCTGGGGGACTCTCAACACTGTAATCTGCATACGGAGCCATGACACCGGAAGTCCCCGCCCACCTCAGCACGCCTGATTGGACACTTCATGCAGCCCGCCTCTTCAACTTTGTCTCCATTTCCACTGCCTTCCCTCTGATCTGAGTGAGAAAGTAAATTCCTGCCTACTTGGCTAGAACTCAAATGATGGTTTGTCACTCAGAAAATTCTGGATAATGGTGTTTCCCACAATATCAACCTCACCTCGAAAAAGAATAATTGTGTTTAAGCAGTTTACTCCTGACTTTCTAGATCTGCCCCTGTTTTCTTAACGGAGGTAGTGTGCTCTTCCTCAAATGGGGTCACTCCTTTGCTCAGAAGGTTCCACAGTCAGTGTGCTATGAAAGAATCAGCCCCCTGATGGAAGAGAACATCATGAGTGCAGGACAGTACAGGATTGAATGGAATAGAGGGAGTGATGACCTTACTGGTGACTATTTGGCAATAAAGCAGCTGGTTTCATTGTTAAGATTGTCACACTATCTTAATCTATTCACTTTTATTCAAGAAAGTGAATATACCTCCCCATAAGGAAAACCGTATAGATGGAGAACTAAGAGTTGAATAATAGCTATATTCTGCAAAAGTAATGATGTGAGGAAAACAAATATTGCAATTCCCTTTGACAAGATTTGTGTTTCATCCAGGATAAAAAAGAAAATCCCTGAATACTGGCAACAAGCTAATTGCCAATTATGAGACTGGAATGATTGCTCAGATTCAGTCCCTATTTGATCGGTCACTTCCCAGTGATGAAGATACAGAAAGGATATAGAAGGACTTCAAACCACGGCTCTGCATGCACTGGAGTTTCCTCCCCACAGGTTAAAATTCTCCTCCTTTGAACACATATTACCAGCAGCAAAACATATGGAGTCCTATGATTCTCTTGTTTACAGTTGTTAAGCTGGAGAGATATATAGGATACTGTAGGAGACAATTTGAGCAACTCCCCTTGAATGTAAAACAATTGCTGCAACATTGATTATATTAAGGCTTTTTCCATATACTGATATGTATGGAGCTGACCATGGTATTTCCTTCTCTCTTCAATTGGCTCTAAGCATTACAAATAAGGCTAGTTAAGGTGCTGGTATGTAATCTCTAAAGCCATCGGACAGTCTCCTGTTTCTTTGAGTAGTGCTCTCTGTAAAAGGCATGAGCACAGTGCGATGACAGAGCGAGTCAGCTCCAGGAATGTCAGCTGGGTGTGAGCCTCAAAATAAAGAGGCTATGAGTCCGGAGGGCACAGAAGTTTGCATATCAGCAACAGAAGCAACAGCCTCCAAAGACAATTCTATTGCTACCTTATTTGAATTATGCAGATTGATCCTTCTGCATGTCATTTTCCCTACATTTTGCGAAGATGCTTTTTTCCGTACCTGGTTAGCCAGCTCAATTTATTCACATAGTTCCCACCATCCTCACTATCACTCATTTTGATCCACTGCCTTCTTCACAAGATAATAAATTCAGGGAGAGGCCTTGCATCAGGCCTTTGTCAGCATATCCTCATGCGGATTGGGCGTAGGACCCCTTGGCTGCCCTTAATTTTGGATATATCTTGGTGCCTTTATTCTTGCTGTGGGTCAATTGGAGGTGGTAGATTGGAATTAACTTGCCGGGATTCCAATAACAGCTCAAGGGGATTACAAATATATAGCTTTTTGGATTGTGAGGAGGACTGGCAAAGGGATTACAATACTTGAATTATAATACTCAATATTTGAGATTATAATATGATACTTGTAAAGCACACTTCTGGGTGACTGGTTGAGCCACACTAGCCTGAATCATCAAAGGTGGTTCCTCAGTCCCCTCCCCCCTTATTTTTTTTTCATCTCCTTCCATACTCTCTTATTCCTGTCTCTCCTAAAGTAGACACCCATTTTCTTCACTTGTGCTTGCCATGACATTTGTGCATTGGGTGGAGTCAGACTAAGATTGCAATCTCTGAAACAAAAATATTTTTTATTTTTGGTTTTGTGGCACTGGAGATCAAAGGCAAGGTATTCTGGTAAAAATTACACAGTCATCATTTCTTGAAGCTCAGGATATTTAACATTAGGAAGCAGGTAGTGAGTAAATGGCCAGGTCATTTAAATTCAAAGTAGAGTAGCTTTGGCCTTGTGCTTTGAAAGACAAGACAAAGTCTATTTCTCTCAAAGCCCATAATTTCTGGCATTGCAAGTTTGCATCACCTCAAGCAGCATTTGAGTTTTATTTCACAAGATAATAAATTCAGGGAGAGGTCTTGCATCAGGCCTTTGTCAGCATATCCTCATGGGGATTGGGCATAGGACCCCTTGGCTGCCCTTAATTTTGAATATATCTTGTGTAGCTTGTGCAGCTGATTTTTTCCTCTCACCTCATGTTTGGTGTTCATTAAGAGATGTGTGGAATGCTAGCACCACAGAGAGCTCAAATCTGCAGACAGCAGTGATACTTCCCCTCAAACATTCCAGGAGTGGCTGTGATTCAACAGTCCTGCCCATGGGAGCTGGCCTGCTCAGGGGCACTGGAGCTGATGTAGCACTGCATACCACTGACATCACTGGATAGTGCCCACAGGAAATATGTATAAGACTTGAGAACTGGTAGTGAAAAAGTGCCTTTGTTGTGACCAAAGCACAGATTTGAAGGTGGGTTTTTTCCCTCCATAGTGTTCTTCAAGGAATCATATCATCTGTGGCGAACTTTTCCAAAATCTCTGCCAAAGTTTTCACCAAATAGCTTATCCTGAGCAAGACTGAGAAGGGAAGTCCAAGGCCCAGTAACTCCTGTTCTGTGGCTGAGACATTTCGTCCTTAGCTGGCAAGGCAGGATCAAGCCAGAGCTTTCCTACCGCTAATAAACTGTTCTTCTCGGTGCATTTCTCCTCTTTAGATTTGCTTCAATAAATGTAATTGATTTTTATCATAGAGTCTGTATCTTATATCTAATTAAAAGTCATTTATTATCTGTAGAAGCTCTCTTGACAGGTCCGAAGAAATTGTTTACATACACAGGTTGGAGATAGGCTGAGTTTTATTTCTTTCTTTCCACTTTGGTTTTCTTATTGCACTGGTCAAAATTTCCAATGCAATAGAGTGTATGAGTGGTAAGAGTGTAATGGTCTGACAGTGAACTGGACCAACGAGACCAATGAGACCAAGGAGGCCAAGGCCAAAACAAAGTTTGGAAGCCTTTAATAATAATAATAATAATAATAATAATAATAACCAGCCAGCAGGGACTGCCTCAGATCCTCCACACAGGGAGGTTCAGAGCAGCCCCAGGAGTGTCTGAGTTCCTCCACGCAGGGAGGTTCAGAGCAGCCTGGACTGTCTGACAACCTCCACGCAGGGAGGCTCAGAGCAGTTCCAGGACTGTCTGAGTTCCTCCACGCAGGGAGGCCCAGAACAGTGTCGAGCTTTTACAGTGAGCAGAATTTAAAGCAAAAAGCACAACCTGGTTAGAACAGTTTGTCTCTCAGTGATAGTCATACACGGGAAAGTCTTATCTTTACCCTTTTACTTTACTGGAATTTGTGTCAACTTGCTAGGTGAGATCATTTTGCTGGGAGGCCGATATGTTACCATATGTTATCTTTTAAAAGAAACAGGGACAGCACATCCTGGCAGACAGTCAGTTAATATCACCACTTTAAGAACATCACAGGGGGTTAAGGGGGGCTGGGTCATGGGTGAACATAGTCTTATGTTTTACAGGCTTTCAGCTGGCCTAGCACAAGAGCAGATTTTCTTGCTTTCTTGCCTTGAAAAGAAACATTCAATCTTTTGCCATTGCATGTGATTTTGGTTTTAGCTTTCTTGTAGATGCACTTATCAGGCTATGGATCATTTCTTTTATTTTGCATCTGGTGACTTTCATCATCATGGTCATCAGTTTTCCCCAATTCTATTTCTCTATCCTTTAAGAGAATTATCTATGTCTTCTATTTCTAGATTTGTGGAAATGGTGTGCAATGTACACTGTAAGTAGGGGTGGTACTGCGGGTGGGAAAAAATAATTTAGCAATTGTCAAAGAATGTAGAAAAAGAACCATTGCACCACAGCAGCACATGAATCCAAGAGAAGATCCCATAACAGAATACATAACTAAACAGGCAAGGAAAGTAATACCCAAAATGATGCAGAACCTTTAAAAAGACAGTGATTTTAAGGAAGATGAACAAAACAATATGATTCAAATATGAATGACCATTTATCAAAGTATTAGTGTGCATGAAAAAGTTCCAAACATAAAGCCAAGAGACAAACAATGATTTTGAGGGCTGGGGATATAGCTCAGTGGCACAGTGCCTGCCTAGCAAGTGTAGGGACCTAAGTTTGATTCCTGGCACCAAAAAAAAAAAAACATTTTGAATCAAGGGCTGTAGACATGATCAGTGTGAGTACATAATTTCAGAAACAGAATACAAATATGCCTCCAAAGACCAACTACTCAGACACCATTAAAGCAACAAGAGGACATGAAAGTGGATCCACCAGCTGCTAGATGGTGCAAAAGACAAAGAGCAACTGGAATGAGTAAAAAATGAGAATGGCATAAAAAAAACTGTTCAGAAAAATCAAGTGAGAAAACTTTCCAACTATAGAGAAAGAAATAAACATACAGATAAGAAAGCCATACAGAGCATCAAGTAGCTAGGATTCAAAAGAGAACTCCACACCACATAGAGCTTAGACTCCTAGTTGTTCATCACAAGGACAAAATCTTAGCACCTACTAGTGAAAGCAACAAGTTCCATGTAAATGTGAACCCACCAGAATTACTCTACAGTTTTCAACACAAATCATGAAGGACAGGATGCTGCAAAAAAAGAAAAAAAGTGTTTCACAACTTATAAGAGAACAACTTCCATATCCAAGTTATGTATCTTGAAAAATCTTCCTAATCAACTGATGAAGAAGTGATGTTTCTACTGCTATGAAAATCTGGCACTGAATCAGCAGGAAAATGCTCCATACTGAAGAGTTGGAAGGGAAGTGATTACTATGCTGGCAAGTTAGGGGGATGGAGTCCAAAAAACCAGCCTCGACTCAATTATCAGTTTAGTGTGTATAGGTTCGTAAGCAGGAAGTACAAAACCTGATAGCAAGTTACTATACAATTGGTTGCATGAATCATGTCATATGTTGTCAGGCAGACTTGTTTTAGGCAAGTTTACTTTAAAGGAATTGTTTATCATAAAGCAGGAGTATTTTGGGAATGGGAGAATTGAGTGGAGAAGGGAGATTTAAATGTGCCCTTGACTGAGTCAGTCTGTCCTAGGTAGAAAGACCTTGGAACATATAGTAAAACTGGACATATATTTCTAGGTAGAAAAACATAAACATCAAGCCTGGCTGTGGTCAGGTTGTCCTGGTGGGATATCTGACAAACAGCTGGATGCAGACAGTCAAGGCCAATTAAGTTTAGAAGCCTAACCTATGAGACAAGCAGCATGAGCACATCCTATCTCAATATAGCAACAGAGTATAAATTGATTTTTAAATTTATGCTATAAAATTTCTAGAAGCTTGCTATTCTGTAAGTTTGCTATTACACTACAACCAGGACCACCTTGAAAAACTCATTACCTTCTAACACCATTATAAAAAATTATCATGCACTCCTGTAATCAGAGTACTGGGAATGCTGAGGCAGGAGGATCACTGCAAGTTTGAGACCAACCTGGTCTACAAAGTGAGCCCAAGGCTAGCCTGAACTGTGTAGTGAGACTGTATGTCAAATAGACAAAATATTGTCAAGTATTCTACAAAGAGTGAAGCTGATAAGGGCAATAAATAAAAAGAATGAATATAAAGAAATAACTAAGGAAATGAAAAATAGAAACCCAGTGTAATGAAAGGAACAGTTCCATACCATTCAGTAATAACTCTCAAAACAAAGTCTCAATTCCCCAATGAGAAAAAATAGATTGACAGAACAGTTAAGAAACAAAAAGTAAGCATATGTGATATGCGAGGAGGGCATTTGCTTCAAAATGAAATGCAAAGATTCAATATTAAAGAATAAAAAAACATATTTCATTCAACAGGAAACTGGAAGAAAGCAGTAATAGATATGCTAATTTCAGATAAAATAGATCTCAAGCCAAAACTATTTAGAAGACATAAAGAAATTCACTACATCTGTTAAGTATAGAGTTGAATAGGAAAAGATAACAATTATAAACATTTATGCACCAAACACCAATGAACCAAATTTCCTAAAGCAAACATTATTAGACATGAAAAATCAAATATACACAAATACAATTTTAAATAACCCACTGCCACAAAAAAAGTAACAAAGAAATACTAGAGTTGAACAAAACTTTTGAACAAGGGCAACTAGTAGATATCTACAAAGTGGTCAAACAACGACAATGATATACATATTCTTTTTTTAATTTTGAAGAAGCAAAGCAGAAAAAAGAATAGAAATGATATAGATTTTCAAAAAAAGTGGGAAATTAACACTAATTAGTATATTGCATATTGTTGTCTTAGAATAATTGTTCAGTTTACAAGATTTAGGAACAAAAAATAATCAAACATTCAAACAATGAAAGCACAAACTGTTCTTTTGGATTAACTAACAGAGATTAGAAGTATAGCTATCTGTCTTGTATATATTTACATACATACATATACATGTATACCTATATACATATAATTCTTCCCTTCTTCCTTCCCTCCTTTCCCCTATCCCAGTGTTCTTTCCTTTTGAGCACTTTCTTTCCCTTTCATTTTCACAATATCTATTGTACATTTCGGATTTTATTACTCATTCAGATTTTTTTTACACTAGGGAGACAATATGATATTTACACATGTGAGTTTGATTTGTTTCACTTATGAGTATAGTCTCAAGTTGCCTCCATTTACATATAAAAGCCTCAATATTGTCCTTCTTTATAGCTGAGTAATATTCCATTGTCTAAAAATACCACATCTTTTTTATTCGTTGTGCAGTTGATGGACATTTGGGTTGTTTCTGAGTTTTAGCTATTACAAATTGTGCTGCTATAAACATGGATGCACATATATTGCTGTAGCGTGTTGTTTTCAATTCTTCTGGGAAAATACCCAGAAGAGGGAAAGCTGCATTGATTGGGACTTCCAATCCTAGTTTTTTGAGGAATCTCCACACTGATTTCAGCACTGACTGTACCAGTCTACACTTCCACCAACAGTAGAGAAGCGTTTCTTTTACCCCACAGCCCCGCCAACATTTGTTGTTGGTTGATTTTTTGATGGCAGTCATTCTTTCTGGAGTGAGATGGAATCTCAATGCTGTTTTAATTTGCAATTCTCAGATGATCAGTGATGTTGAACATTTATTCATGTATTTATTTTCCATTTGTATTTCTTCATCTGAGAAGTGTGTATTCATCTCAGATGTCCATTATTGGGTTGGGTCTTTGAATTTGGGGGGCCTGATGTTTTTCAATTTTTTTTAATGTTCTAGATATAAATCCTTTGTCTGAGGGACAGCTGGCCAAAATTCATTCCCATTCTGTAGGTTCTCTTTTTACTCTGTTGGTGATTTCTTTTGAAGTGCAAAAACTGTTTAATAAAATGAGACCCCAGTTGCTGATTCTTTGAAGTATTTTCCATACGTGGTTTGCATTTTGTTCATGAACTCCCTACCTACCCCTATATCTTTAAGATTTCTATCTGGCTTGTTTTTCAGTAGATTTAATATTTCTATTTTAATATTTAGGTCTTTGATCCATTTTTACTTTAGTGCATGGTGATAGACACGGGTCTAGTTTCAGTCTTTAGCATGTAAAAAGCCAATTTTTCAAGCACCATACTGCACTGAAATTGATGCTTGATTACCTTCTCTGAGCGATGGTTTCCTTATCTGTTAAAAAGGCATTAGTAATAGTATCTATCACATAAGACTACTATTGTGGTTCTGTATGATGTGTGAGGAGCCTCTCAAGAAATATTAGTTCTAGTGAGCCTTCCTTCTGTTTCAGTTACTTAGTTCTGCAACATGAACTGAGAGAGACAAAAAGAGAGAGAGACAGAGAGACAGAGAGACAGAGAGGTAGAGAAAGCTGAAAAACCAAAGTGCTAGATTACTCACTTTCTCAGTCTATCCATGTGATTGCACTTGAGGTTTCCCTACTGCTGGAACAATGAAATGGGCTGTATTGGACCTGGTAAATAGTCCCTTTTAGCTGGCAAAATACTGGCAAGTTCCCATTATCCACCAGGGTCCTTTCCCCAGGGCTCTTGGATCTAGAATCCCCATGACCTTAGAGTCCCCCTCAATTCCACTGGGACTTGGGACCCTGGGTAGGCCCATTCTACTCCACTGGGCAACAACAAATGAAGCTTTGACTGCTGTAGCTGGCACTGTGCTAGGTCTGGCTGAGAAGTTTTGTTCTACAAGAAGAGTTTTCTCACAGATACACAGACAGACAGACATATAGACAGACAAGGCTGATTATGGAAGGGACTATATTCAGTCTAGAAGGAATATAAAAGAAGGAGATATGTCAGAGGTACCAGCCTGAAGTCTTCTTGGGTTTAGTAGGATTTGAGCAAGGCCTTGAAGGGTAAGGAGTGCTTTGGGGTCCAGGGTAATTAGGGGCAGGCAGGTGGAGGGATTATTATGAGCAGAAGGCCAAGAGCAAAGACCAGTTTCCTCTAGCCAGAACCTGGGCTAGTTAATAATTATAGAGTTAAATGTGTTACTTTAAAACGAATTTGTTACTGTGTTGGATTTGTTGCTGTTGTTTGTCTCTTCGGCTTTTTGTTCCTGTTTTCTGGGTCTTTTTCTCTTAAAAAAAAACATTTACCTAAAACAAATTGGATCATGCTGTAGTCAGGGATTGCAAGGAAAACAATTACATATAGAACACATAATTTGTTGTATTATTTAAAATGGTCACCCAAGGAGTCAAATACAAAGAAAGTGCAGGAAATCTGTCCACACACTAAAGACCTAGAAAATCCAGCCAAGGGTCTGGATCCTATGGCAATAACCTACATGAGTCTGCTGAAGACTTGGAGCCCATGACAAGGACCCCCATGAGTCTAACTGGAGGCCAACAACCCACAACAATGACTCATGCAAGTCTGTTTCATGGATCTGCACTAGGAAGACCCAAAGGTCAATGGTGGTAGCTAGAAAATCTATGCCAGTGGGGTGAAGGATCTGTGTCAGCAGGCTGATGGTTCTAAACTGGAGCCAAGATGTGATGCATAGAATAAGGATCAGAGCTCCCCCAAAAGTACCACAGCCATCCTCAGTGACAATGAGGTCCCAAGCTCCTACAATGATGAAAACAGTTGAGTTCATATCAGGAAGCCAGTATGACAAACTTTTAGAGATTGAACAGGACACAACTTCCCCTCCAGAGCCAGAAAGCAATTCTCGAAATAAGGACCAGAGTTCCCCCAAAGTGAAATGCAGCCATTCTCACCAACAATGTCCTGAGCTCCTCCAATGATAACAGCTGAGTTCATACTAGGGAAGCCAGCATGACAAACTCCTCCAGGAGAACCAATAGTTTCAAAAGAACCAACAGCTCCAAACTACAACAACATTACTCTTCTTCTCCAATCTGCTTTTTATCTTGGCAACAATCCTCAGGTGGGCTCTCCATTCTCAGCACCAAGCTGATTCAATTCAGCTGGCATTACAAGTTGACCACCATTTATGAATCCACCACAGATTGTAAAGTTTGGTATTTCTCTTTATCTAATTGCAGGTTCTACTGCTAGCCCCATGTTGGTGCTGATTACTGGGAATTGGCTATAATTTTCCAAAGTGCTACTAATTCAATTAAAACATTCTCTGTTTGCTTTTCCATTCAGGAAGTGAGGGCAGAGGAGCAAATGAAGTCAATATCCTGTCTCCATGCCACACAAGGATGGGAGCTGGTCACCCACACAGTGAGTATGGCTGAGGGGGCACTGAGAGGTTTTCTCTGGCATTACCCTCTGGGCTTGTGCTCTCTGTCTCTCTCTCTCCCTTCTCTCTTTTTTTTTCTCTCTCTCTCCCTAAGCCTCACCATGGAAGTCACTGGGGTTGGACAGCTAGGGCAAGGGTATGCCACTGCAGTGCTTGGAGATGGACAGCAAGGCAGGCAGGGTCTCTAAATAGAGATTCTGTGTCCCTGTGAGCAGACCGCGTGCTCCTTGGGGATCCAGGCCCTTTCTTATTGGCATCTTATTCATGTGAATTTGTTTACCTGTTATCCTACTGTGTTGGCTAAATACTCGTTATTCACAAGAGGCTTGAAAGGGACCTAAAAACCCAGCATCCTCTCTAGTCTTACACTTCTCTCCCACCCGTTATATTTGAAGCTAAAATTTGGGGTCCACCAAAGGACGAACAGGAAGCCAGGGATGTTTTAGTGGAAGAGGGACATGGTGGCTACAAACCTTCAGTGGCTGGCCCAGAACAAGGGGTCACCATGGGAAGGATTATAAATTGAGAAATGGCTGACTCATTTGTGCAGGGCAAGGGGACCAAAGTCCAAGGAAGGCTTTTGGCCTAAGATCAGGCTTCTCAATCTTCTGATGAAGAGGATAGCCCCTTACAAACACCTTGTGTATACAAGGCATTGATATCATCACAATCAACCTTCCTGTGACAAGGACTCATTTATTCCTTACTTCAGGCCCTCATTCCACAGACAGCTATTCAATATCACCATAAGCCCATTTATATGAGAGACTGGTGGATGGGGCTCCTCCAGTGAGAAACAGGTCACAAATTCTTTGTTTGCTTGCTTGTTTTTATTTTTTGAGATGCGGTCTTGCTACACAGTTCAGGCTGGCCTTAAAATCACTATGTAGAGCCAGGCAAGGTGGCACACACTTTTAATCCTGGCACTCGGGAGGCTGAGGTAGGTGGAGCATTATGAGTTTGAGGCCGGCTTGGGCTACAACGTGAGCGCCAGGCCAGCCTGAACTACATAGTGCAACCCTGCCTCAAAAAACCAGGGCCAGGAGTTTGGCTTAGCAGCTTAAGCTGCCTGGTAGGTGCAAGGTTGTGAGTTCGATCCCTGGTGCCACAAAAAAAAAAATCACTGTGTAGACCAGGCTGGCCTTGAACTCATGGCAGTCCTCCTGCTTCAGCCTCCCAAGTGCTGGGACTGCAAACATGAACCACCATGCCCAGGTAGCATAAAGCTAATGGATGAAACAATAAAGAATAAGATTAACCTGCTATGCGGTGCATGTCCTTAATCCCAGCACTCGGGAGGCTGAGGCAGGAGGATGGCAACAAATTTGAAGCCATCCTGAGGTACACTGTACAAGGTAAGTGGGAGATGCATAGGAAGACCCAGTCTGAAAAATCATTTGGGTAAAAAGAAACCAGTGGGAGATGAGACACTTCTCATTGAGAGTACAAAAAGGGGAAAAGCATTATTGATATCATCAGGTGTAAAACCAGGGAAAAGAAGAAAAAACAGGCTCACTACAGCCAGAGAAAAATGGGTTCTCCAGGGCCAAAGAGAAAAACGGGCTCATGGGAAACAAAATACAGAGAGTTGTATTGATTTTATCAGATGTTAAACATGGGGGGAACAGATTTTCCATAACTACAAATATATATGAAAATGCTTGTTACATGATAGATTCCTGCATTTACCTTTTTGTTGTGGACTTGGCTCAAGGAGTGTCTAGGTGTTTGTACAAGTATTAACACTGCACAGCTTGCTAAATTTCTTGAGTTCGTTTTTCTGTTTCTAGAAGAAGGTATTGTGAATTTACATACTTGGAAGGAAGTGGGAAAGCAGCTTAGAGCAAGGCTAGGGAAAAAGCAAACCAGCACACATCTATCTGAATCTCAATAGATTTTTTAAAGTGTTATTTAACAGGGGAAAACTACTGCTTTCAGCTCCTCTCACCAATTCTCACAGGTCCCCAGGCAGGGAAGGGAACCAAAGAGCTCCCCCGAGCCTGGAGGTTGGCGAAGACAAAGGAGATAAAAGTAACAATGCTGCGTGTTTCAGCTGCAAGGGTGAAATATTATGGTTCCAATGTAATATAATATTGATATAATTAATGCTAGTCCTTAAGGATTGTTAATACTATTGTCTTGGTTACTTTTCTCTAGCTGCTGAGACAAAATACCTGACATCCAAAATTAAGGAAGGAAAGGTTTATTTAGCTCAGTTTGTGGAGGTTTCAGTCCCTTAACAGCTGGCTCCAATATGGGGTAGCATGGCAACACTTCAAGTAGCAGAAGACAGAAAAGCAACAACAGCAAAAGAGGGGAGAAAAACCTCGTTTTCTCCCTTATACCATAAGCAGGTTACCACCTGCCACCCCAGGGTGTATGTAGCAATCATAGCATCTTGTGCCTTTCTCTTGCACAGGCTGAGGATGTTTACAAAGAAATGATACTGGCTCGCTGCTGAGTCTCTTAGTTAAATTTTTAAACTTCTCAAATTGACACAATGTATCAACCATAACAACTATGCTGTGATCTTCAAGTTGTGAAATAATTAAAATAAAGCATGTCTTTGTGTCTGGAAACCAATTTTTAAAAATACATATCAGTTGGTCAAAATGATGTAAAATTTGTTGTGTGAATGTAGTGTATATTGTTGTTTATGTATTATGACTTGACATTCTCTCATTTTGCAAAAGTAATGGGTCAGGGCAGACCCATACGCCTGGGTTCTGAATTGCGAATCAGGCAAGGAGCTGAATGAACTGTAAAGTGATGAGGTTAAAAATAAACTGCAGAAAGTACAGGGGGAAGCTTGCATTCATAAATAGGAGGAAGGAGTCTTTCTGCTGCCCATTCCCCTGGGACAATTGCTGTCAAAGGAGTCCAGTTTGTTTGCAGTCTCCCTCTTCTGACATCTTGGGGTTCAGCTGGACCTTGGGGTACATAGATAGAGAGTCACTGATTTTATCCTTATATGAGGTAGTTTTCCTCACTCTGACTACATTTTCCACTCCCACCTCCAGCTCTCAGAATGGAGTTAAAGCCCAGAGTCTATGGCTGCCTGAAAACCCATTCTCAGTACTGGATAGTTGCATTGTCCATTGTGTTCCAGTGTTGATGGCAGCCACATCTGGCACCAGCAATTGGGCCTACAATTGGGGTGAGAAAAGGCAAGTTTAGTTTCCTCCTCACTCTGGATTCACAGCCATGGGAAGGGACTTCTCCAGACCAAGAGGTGGGCCCCTGCCTCCTGGTCTGTCACAACAGTTGCAGCAAGCATCGATGGCCTGTCCCTTTGGATATTATGTTGTGCCTAACCCAAGAATCCTGACCAGCTCCTGTCCCTCAATAGTTAACAACCTTAAGCTGCACAGTAATAGCACAGATCCCAAAGATGGGCAGTTAACAAATTCATCTACTTGTCTGCTAATCACAAGGGATTCATTGAGAGAGCTGCTGTGACAAATGGGACCCCTTTCAAAGAGATTTCAGTCTGGTGAGCAGATAGGTTCAGATCAACAGAGGGCTTGGGAGAAGAGGCTCAGGTGAGGAAATACAGTTAATGTTGGCATCAGGGTTTATCAAGTACACCTTTGTTTAAGTGCTTGCTGGCATGTGACTGTGTACTTTTTCCCAGAATGCACCAGTTCCCAAGATAAGAACTGAGGACTTTCCCTTTCAAACTGCTGTCCCCTGTCTCTAATTGACCCAGCAACCCCCTCTTGTACCACCGAGTTACCAACTGTAATAGATTGTAAGACTTTGAACTCAGTTAATGAATTTAAAGATAGCTGCATTAGGCCTCAGAACTCCTGTTTCTCCAGCTAGTCTGTATGTCTGCTACCTCATGGCTGGGGTGTTCTTCCAACCTTTAGCAAAAGAAAAAGCCTCGATGAAATTCCTTGAGGTCTGAGTGTTTCATCATTCACACCAAAAAATTGAGTCCAGGCACTTATTTCCAACAGGTTGCAGCAATGGGAGAATGAGTTTGACGCTAGCCTGGACATTATAATGAGATGTATTCATTAAGAACACGCACAAAGAACCAACATCAAAACATTGGCAAACCTCAACAAAACTGCAGCTGTGGAGTTGGGGGTTGGGAATGGCTCAGCAGTGCAGCACTTATCTAGCATAGGAAAGGCCTTGTCTTTGATCTCCAGTGCCACAAAAGCAAAAGCAAAGAATGTCTCATTCTGTCAAATATTGCCGTGTTGTTTTGATTGCTTATCATGAAGAAATATAGCAAATGTAAGGGAAGGAAAGTATAACTGCTTTATAAGAGCCCAAAACCAGAGAGTAGAGACGTAGCCTCAAATGGTCCAGCGGCCAGATTTTTCCATCAGGTGACACTGACATGACTTACCCAGACATCTAGAAGTGTGTTTTACAAGTACCCTGTACATCACTCAGGTCAATCCAATTATAACAAGACTATCATATGATTAAATGTAATAATTTTTTTAGGAATACTAGTGATGAAATGTGGAGAATTTCAGTGTGAGGAGGGAACTGCTGGGCATGCAGAGCTACAGTCTGAGGTCCTCATACAACTCTGCTTCTTCACCAGCAAGTAACCAGAGGATCGATAGTGTGGTCCATTTAAGCAATTATTCTTGCCCTCCTGCCTGGTGATATTTTTAGCTTCAACCTCCAGGATTGTTTCTGTATCTGGATGAGATATGAAAGCTTGTCTAAGGGAATTGGAATGTTCGTTTTCCTTTTATCTTTACTCTATTGCAGAATAGCGCTATCATTTAACTCTCGTTTCCCATCTACATAATAAATGTATTCTTTTTTGCAGGTACATACTCATTTTATTCAATGAAAGTGAGTTGGTTGAGACAGTGTGAAAATCTTGACAGTGGAACCTGCTGCCTCATTTCCAAATATTGACCTTCGAAACAGCTAGCCCTCCCTCTGTTTATTTGGTCCTGTCCCGTGCTGCACTCATTATGTTCTCTTACATCAGGGGACTGATTCTTCCACAGGACACCGACCATGGAACCTTCTGAGCAACAAAGAGATACCATTTCAGTATGAGCATATTAAGTCCATTAAGAACACAGCGGCAGCTCCGGCAAGCGAGGAGTACACTTATTAAATGAAATTATTGTTTAGCTAGGTAAGAGTCACATAATAAGAGCCTTGTCCGGAAGTTCCTGGGTGACAGGCTATCACTTGAGCTCTTACCAGGCAGGTAGGAGTTTACTTCACACTCTGGACAGGTGAAAGGTAGTAGAGGAGGAGCCAATCAGTTATGAAGAGGCGGGCTGCATGAACTGTCCAATCAGGTGAGACAGGGTGGGCGTGAACTTCCGGGGTCATGGATGCCTGTCCACATCTC
>RJWM01041233.1:0-15026 GCA_004363535.1 Dasyprocta punctata
ACTCGGAAATGTTACTGGCGTGATGTTTCCAATGTTCTTTAATATGATAGCCTGTAGCATATCATTGCTTCTTTCCTTTTATAGCTAAATCATAAATATTCCATTATACGATTGCCACATTTTGTTTGTCCATTCACCAGGTAGTGAGCACTGGAGCTGTTTCCATTTACAGACACGGGGAGTAATGCTGCTGTGTTCGTTTCCGTTCGGATTCTGTGTGGACTTGTAGTTGTTGCTTCCCCACTGCACGCCTAGCGGTGGAATCGCAGATCGCCGGGTAACTTTTTGTGTAACTCTTCAAGGAGCTGCCAGGCTGTTTCCCAAAGAGGCCGCAGCATCGTGCATCCTCACAGCAGTGGGGGAGGGTGGAAGTTATTCTCCATCCTCCTCCAGGACCCTGGCTGTTGTGGCCATGGCGTTGGGTATAAAGTGCTATCTCTCAGGGGTCTTGATCTGGACTTCTCTGATAACTAATGAGGTTGCACATCGTTGCGTGGAGTGTTTCATGCCAGTTATAGATCATCTCTGGAGAAACGTCTGTTCAGAGCCTTTACCTATCTTAAAATTGGGTTATTGTCAGGAGCGGCAGTTCATGCCTGTAATTGCAGCACTTGGGAGGCTGAGGCCGGAAGACTGCCATGATTTCAAAGCCAACCTGTACTACACAATTATGAGAGACCCTGTTTCAATAAGATACAATAAAATTGGGTTATTTATCTTATTTTTCAGTTGTCAGAATTCTTTGTGTATTTTGAGTATAATTCTCAGATGTGTGAGTTGCAAATATTTTGTTTCTTGGTTGTCTTTTCACTTTCTTCATGGCGTTTTTTACAATATAAAGGTTTTTAGCATTCATGACGTTCAATCAGTTTTTAATTTCTTCGTTGTTTATACTTTATCTTTTTTTCCCCTTTTTTATGCAGTCCTGAACCCATGGCCTTGCACATGCTAAGCAAGCGCTGTACCCTAGAGCTCCTTCTCCAGCCTATATTAGTTCCTTACTAAGTAAATATTTATGTACATGCAATATATTTTAGTTTTATATAGTTAAATTCTTTCCTCTACTGGCTGCAAAGGTTTTCCTGCTCTTCATATTTTAATTTATTACACTTTTCCTGACATACAGAAAACAATCACAAATCAGGAAGCTTGTCGTCCCCACCCCTCTGACTGGGGATTAAACCCAGGGCCTTTGCACCAAGCTACATTCCCAGCCGTTTTCAATTTTTTAATTTTGACATAGGATCTCACTAAGCTGCCAAGTTGCTGCCCAGGCTAGGCTTGAATTTGTGATTTTCCTGCCTCAGTCTCCCAGAATGCTGAGTTTACAGGTGTGTGCTTCCACACCCAGCTCAGGTCTCTTTATTTTTCGTTTCACCTCTGTTTATAAAGTTCTGGCTGGGCTGGTGGTACATGCTTGTGATTGCTGCACTCTTAGAGTCTGATGCAGAAGAATCGCTGAGAGTTTGAGACCACCTTGGCTACAAAGTAAATTCAAGACCAGAATGAACTACATACTTGACAGCCTATCTCAAGAAGCCCCCCCCAAAAAAGAAAGAAAAGAAAGAAAAAAAGAAAAGAAAAAATCTTTTAATAAAAGAACTACTGTTTTCCTGTAGTTTTAAACTGATTTGGTAGTTGCATATTTAACTCTTAAACCCACCTGGAGTTACTGTGAAACACACTGTGAAATGAGTTTGTTAGCTGTTACTGTGTTACACATTACCCCCAAGTCCAGTGTGTTAAAGCTGCACACGGGTTGTGTCACAGTCGTGTCAGGAGTTCAGGCACTGCTTGGCTGGGGCCAGGCTCCGGGTTTATTGCGAGGCCGTGGTCATCTCCAGGCTTGACTCGGAAGGATCCACATCCTATCGGCTCACTCACCGGGCTCTCGGCCTAGTTCCAGGGGACCCGAGACCCATGCACTGGTGGCTGGAGGCCTTACCTGGCCGTGGTTCCATCAGAGGTGGGAAGTGGGCAGGAGAGGTGGGAGCAGCGGGGTCGTGGGGTCCTGTCGCTTCTCTCATATAGACTGGATGTGGGAGCAGGGTGGGGAAGTAAAACTGACCCCAGCAATTCAGGTTTGAAGTTCTGAAAAATCTAGGGGAGAAACAGTTGTTGGGAGTGAAGCTACACATTGGGCTCTGTCTGTGTCCAGCTTACAGGGCAAGAATTTTAGGTGTCGTGTCCAGGTAACCTGCAGCGGTGAGGCGGTTGGCACATGTATGATTGCATGGTATTCAGAATGTCCTCTCCTACCATGTTCAACCAGCACAGCTCCCAGGGAAAGGGTGCTGTTACCTTTTTACAGTTGAGAAAGTAGAAGGTGAAATGGGTTGGCCAAGGTCACATAGATAATAAGTGGAAGAATTTTAATTCCTAGACAGGTAAAATGAATAATTACTTATTTTCTTTTTTACAGTACTGGGGATTCAACACAGGGCCTTGCACATATGAGGCAAATACCGTGTCACTGAGCTACACCCTGAGTCCCCAGGAATGAATAATTAGTGACGATGTTACGGTCTGTGTCTGAATGTCCCTCCAAAGCCTCATGCAGTCATGGGGGTGGGCTTCCAGGGTTGTGACTGATACGTGGTCCAGTGCTGGGATTATGGGTGTCAGGGCTACACCCAGGTGGGTGCAGCCTGCATACAATATAAAGGACAGAAAGAGTCTTCTCTCACACTCTTCCCCTTTTTGCTTTTGTTGTTTTCCACTGCCAGTGAACGCTTGCCCCTGTGCCACACCACCCTGCCTTGGAGTCAACTGATTGTGGGCTGAAACCTGCACAAACTGAGCTAAATAAATAAACCTTTCCTTCCTTAATTTTGGGTGTCAGGTATTTTGTCTCAACAATGAGAGAAAAGTAACTAATACAGACGATAACTAGCTCAGTGTGTGTCATGGTTTGCTGGCCTTCTGATTCATGCAGCAAATACTTCTCACTGCAAAGTGCTCTGTTGGTTAATTCAGACCAATGTGCGAGCCCAAAGAATGAAGGTGGGGAATCCCGGGCTTATTTTTGGAAGATCCTCAGAAGAGGAAGAGCCTCAGCTGCATTTGCAAAGTCGCTCATGATGATCTTTTTTTAATACTGAAGTTGGGAACTGAGTTTATTAGACTGGCCTTAGAGTTTCTTCTTTTTGCAGTGGTGTGCATTCTTTGGACACGGGCTTTGCTTACTATTTTTATTTTTATGTATTTATTTTTTTTTTTTGTGACACCAGAGATCGAACTCACAACCTCATGCCTGTCAGGCAGGAACGTAAGCTGCTGAGCCAAACTCCCGGCCCTAGTTTTTTGAGACCGGGTTGCACTATGTAATTCAGGCCGGCCTTGTACTCACGTTGTAGCCCAAGCTGGCCTCGAACTCACAACGCTCCTCCTACCTCAGCCTCCCGAGGGCTGGGATTAAAGACATGCGCCACCATGCCTGGCTCTTTGCTTGTTATTTATGAGAGGATCATTGCTTTGCCACCCTTTTTCATAGTGAATGTTCAGAGTTTACTAAAGGACCTTTCCCATTATTTTTATAATCTTCATATCAACTTTGAGGGAAACTTACAATTCTACAGTTACGCTGCCCCGTTATTAAAAGGAGAAGGGAAATGCCCAGAGGAGGCGCAGGAAGGCAAGGCTGGGTGGACGACAGGCTGTCTTTGGCTCTGAGGGGCTCCGCACTGCCTCACCGCTGCAGACAGGCAGAACTGCTCCTCCGTGGTGGACAGTGATGGGCACGAGTCTGCAGGTGTGTAGTACAAATGGTAATTTTTGCCTTTGGACTTGATGTTTCCCACTGTAAGTTCTCTGTTAGAAGGAAAAGTGCCTTGCAGATGGGGCGAGGGGAGCCGCTTAAATGTAAGCGCATGGTTACTGTCCTGGAGGGCTTGCCTCTAATATTGGGGTTGCTTTCAAGAAAACGTCATAGGGACTGGGTGTGGTGGCACATGTCTGTATTCCCAGCACTCAGGAGGCTGAAGCAGGAGGATCACCATGAGTCCAAGGCCAACCTGGGCTACACAGAGTTCAAGGCCAGCTTGAACTACATAGCGAAACCCTGTCTGAAAAAGAAAGAAAGAAATCATAAATGTCTGCTCTTTTTTTTCACTGCAGGAATATAAAAGACAGTTGAATGCATAATTTCATACCCCCGTTTTTATTTGTCCTATCTAAAATGTAGAGATCTGAGAAAAAGAAGGAAAGACAGTTTATAGGCATTTAACTGGAAAATTAAGTTTTGTTTCAAAATCTAGTAAGGACACCAAGTTTTGAAAAACAAGATTTGAGTTTTTAATTTCCTTACATTTTTGCTCTATTTTGTTTTATTTTTTGTTCTTTCTGTGTCTTAAAAATTGTCCATGTTTGTAGTCTGTGATGATTACATTCGTCACGGGGAGTTGGTACAGGTACGTGACACATCTTAATCGTCTTTTTTAAACAAACTCTGGTTTTTGTCTGAACTTCTCCGTGCCCTTAGGGGAATCACCTGCTGCCCCATCTGGGGTACACTTTCCACTATGCAAAGCCATTGCTAGGCTGGCCCCTGGCTGAAAGTCCTTCTGCCTGGCTGGGTCTGTGTGTTAATTAGGTATTATTACTAGACAAATGTGAGCTTTTTTCCCCATGTATTTCTCTTTAAATTACTGCTTGAAGTCATTTGTGCTCAAGCACAGAATTTCCATTGTGTAGGCTGCAGTGGGACAAATTTCCCCCAACTCAGTGGAGGAAACCTGGTTAGTTCCGTGTGGGGTTCATGGAGGGCGGCCTCTTCACACAGTACTAAATATGAGTGTCCTTCCATATCTGTATTACAGGCCAGATCACAGGCATTCAGGGTTCTTGTGTGCATGAATTGTTGCTGACTGGGTCCCCTGGAAAGCAGACTCTGACGCAGGCTAAGAGGTGACACACTGTTTGGGGGCGGTGACGGCAGGGATGGCGGTGGCCAACGGAAGTTCATGGCGCGGTTCCGGGGCACTGCTAAGGGTCTGCCGCAGTGCGGGCCACAGCTGATCTCAGCCCACTTGCTGCTAGTCTCCTGCGGGCCATGCACCGGTTACATGGCCAGGACGGGACAGAAGGAGGTTCCCCTGTCGCAGTCACCTCCATCCCTTGATGTCACTGCTTTCTTCCTCGGTCACACAGACCATGTCCTCTCTGTTGTCCTCTCTGCCATCCAGGGACTGAAGCAGAGCCGAGGCCTCTTGCCCGATTAAGTAGGGCTGTGACCTGTGGCCTGCCGGTGCCTCTCACTGACTTCAGCTTGCCGTTAAACTCCCTGCAGCATCTCTTAGCCAGGGCTCTCTGGAGAAGCGGAGCGGCAGGATGTTTAGACCCACAGGTGCACACACATCCGTTTGGGGGTGTGCAGATATAAATACAGATACACACGAAGGGGAGATGCCCTGCAGCCTGGAGCCCGGGAAGCCCGTGGCGTGACCGCATCTGAGTCCCACGGCCTGAGAGCTGGGGACAAGGCTTGGGTCCTGTCTGCGGCCGGGAGACCAGTGTCAGCCCGGGCAGGGGGCCGGAAGGGAATGCGGCTTCCCTCCCTTGGCCGCATCCTCACAGACACCCCAGAGTACGGTCTGCAGGGTGCCGAGGTTAGCCACCGGGCCTGGGCCCCGCTGTCCTCTGTCTGCCCCCTGAATCTCAGCTCTGTGTTCCTCCCTTCTCCCGACCAGGTGCTTCACACTGTCCTGCCTCGGCCACACCAGCACAGCCGCCCTGTGTCTCCCGTCCTCTCTTTGTCACTGCACTCCACTGTCGTGTCTTTGTTCCGCCTCTAGCAGAACCATCCCAGTTCTCACCCTCTGTGGTATCTCTTCAGTAGCGCTGCACACTCCTGACCCCAGCTCATCTTGAAACTCTCCGGTTTCTGTCTTTCCCTGCCTCTTCTCTTCCTTCTGCTTTCCTGCTCCCGATCTCCTAGCCTCCTCCTGCCCTTTGCCCTTTTCCCCAGGCGTCTGTGACGTAGGACTTTAAAGCCCTTCCAGGCATTCTTTCAGGCAGTCCTGTGTGTCCGGGCCGCAGGCAACCCCCTCCATGTCCAGCCGGGGCCAGGCAGCATTCCGGGGTTTCTCCCTGTCCACATCGTAGTTACTTTTCTCATTGCTGAGACAAACACCCGACACTCAGCGTTAAAGGGCGGGAAGCTTATTTGGCTCACAGTCTGTGGCGGTCTCAGGTCATAGTCAGCTGGCCTTCAGGCGGGGCAGCACCGCGGAGGAGAAGCAGTCCATGGCAGGGCAGGCAGGCAGAAGGCAGCAGGTGACAAGTGGCACTAGCAGCTGCTTCTGTCGCTCTGTGGTCTCTCTAGGCTCCCACCCAGAGCTACGCCAAAGCAGTCCCTGGGCTGGTGCAGTAGTCACACTGTAGATCCAGCTACCTCTGAAAAGCCGCCCCCACGACTGCCTGAGGCTCTGGGGACACTGTACACGGCCATGGCAGTGCCTGTCCTGGAGGCCCCACCCAGCGTGTTAAACTGGACCAAGTGCAGAGCTGCGCAGAGGGATCTGAGCGTTGCCCTGGGCCCTTCCCGTGCGCACACTCTGTCCCTGTCTCCCTTCACATCCACGGTCTCCGTCCCCACCTGCTGCTGCCGCCATGGCCATCGCCATGCAGTCACAGCTGGGTCCTGGGCTTTGAAGAGTGAAAACCTTTTTATTTGAATGACCACCAGGAAAGTGGGCCCGTGCAGTCTCCTACTAGCAAGGGCCCTGCCGCTGCCTTTCTCTTACAGGCGCTGCCGTCCCTTAGATTTGATTGTGGATTTCAGATGGAGCAGTATTGCCTCTTAAGCTTCCCCATATATTTCAGTGGGTTTTCAGAGTGCTTTATATTTAGTAGGTGTAACTTACGTTTAAGTTAAGTTCTGTATCTGAAGTGTGATTTTAAAAGGTTAGGAGGAGATGACTTAAAACTAAGCCATACCATCCCCCTTGGCATGGTTCAGCTAATCGGCTATTCTGTTGGTTTGAGATCTTTTTATTAGTGCATATTGGTTATAGAGATGATGGGTTTTATTTTGGCAGATTCATTTGTGCATGTAGCACACTTCACTCATTTTCACCTGCCCATCACCCCGTCTGCTCCTCCCCCAGTTTCACACTTGCGGTGTCCAGGGAGTCTAACAGATCATAGCCATCGCTCCTTCCCTGCCCTTGCCCTTTCTTGCCTAATGATGGGCTCCTTTCTACTTTATGCTCATTTTTAGATTCCACAAGTAGGGGAATAGGCAATACTTATCTTTCTGAACCTGACTTATTTCACTCGGCATTGATCCCTACATCCATTTTCCTACAAATGACGGTTGTATTCTTTATGGCTACATAATATTCCATTGTGATTACAAGCCACACTGTAATCAGCTGTTTTTAATAGACTATTAGCTTCCAGGGCTAAATCCCAAGAAAGTGTTAACAAGTTAAAAATATCAGCCAAGCACAGTGGTGCACACCTGTAATCCCAGCACTTGGGAGGCTGAGGCAAGATTGCCTTGAGTTCAGAGCCAGCCTGGGCTATCTAGTGAGTCCAAGGCTGGTCTGAACTACAAGGTGAGACTCTCTTAAAAAAAAAAAAAAGTTCAGAAGTATACCAAATTTGTAGAGGAGTAGAGTTGCTGAAAAACTAAAGAAGAAATTAATTTTTTGTAGCTTATTTTTTAATATCTTAATGTTTGGATCATCAACTATTTCATAGAACACAAAACAAGATGATACAGTGAGATATGTGGTGTATTCCTACTTTTACAAGTAGATTCTATTCACTGCTACATAAAAATCTGTAAAACTTCATACTTTCAGGGCGTGATATTGGGGATTGAACCCAGATCTTTACACCGAGCCAAATCCCTTGCCCATGTTTATTTTAAGACAGGGTGTCACTAAGCTACCCAAGCTGAGATCCATGTCGGGATCATCCTGTCTCGGCCTCCCAGAATGACAGGAGTAAAGCCTGAGGTTGGAGGCACTGCATACCTCAGTCACGGGTGGAGCATTCCTCATCAGAAACCTTGACTAGAACAAGTGTTTCTAGTTCCAAGGCTTTTGGAGTTTGGACTATTCGCATAGACTTTACTAGCTGAGCATCCCTAGCCCAAAAATCTCAAATCCAGAATGAAACTCTGAGCGTCATGACAGCACCAGTAAGTTTCTCGATGCTCTGGAGACAGCTTTTCGGATTTTGGATTTTCAGATAACGAATGCTTCATCCATATAAGGAGATATGGTGCACCCTTGATTTGCTAACTCAGTTCATTCACAGGGCTGGTTGTAGCTAAAGTTGGTGTAAGTCAGGACTATTTTTCCCATAAGAGATAATGAAACACCCATAATATTTTCCGAATCTCCCAAAGCATCCCTTAACTAACCTTTTCATAATAAAAAAGGGTTGTATAATGTGTGTAATTTACCAGTAACGCCAGTAATTTTCCTAGTGTATTCACCAAAAAGTTATAAAATGTGCCTGGTTTACTAGTAAGAGCAGTTTCCTCCTATCCTCACCATTTGCACCTCACCTGCACCTGCGGCTTGCAGGCGGGGAGAAGGAAGAGGAAGGTGTCACTGTCTGGAAGGAGAGTCCCCTTCCACAGGAACATCGGGAACCGGCTCTCCGGAGTCGCCCTTCTCCTCGGAGTCTGTAGCCTGCTACAACCTGCTTCTGTCACTAGCTTTCAGCCCTTTCAGAACTAAAAACTCACCTGAGGTTGTCCATCTCTGTCTTTTCCCTAGCAGCATTCTGTAGTGTGACATGACACTGTCATTTCGCAGGTGCATGCAGTAGTTGGCCTGTCCTCTGTTTGGGTGGCTCTGTCCATTCCTTCAGGCTCTCCTTTGTGTCAGAAGACTTGCGCTGCACCTGCTGTGGATGCTGCCCTCCGCTGCTCTCAGCCAGCAGTCGCTGAGGTTCCCCTGTAGACAGCTCCCCAGCGTCACTGCTGCAAGCCTCCGAACTCTGCTGGTGACAGTGTCATCGGCCGCAGGCTGCCCTACACTGCCTTCCTTACACACATCCTCTGTACGATTGTCCAGATGGTGGACTGCGGCCTGCTGTACATATTAGCGAGATCGGTCACATGAACGCCGCTCTCACATGTCTCCAGTGTCCTTCTTTTCAATTGTGATTGCTTTCTTCACCTTCCCTTCCTTCCTTAGCTTCCTTTCTAGCTTGCTGGGGAATTTCGACTGCAGGAATCATAGTGATTATATAAAGCACTGACTAAAGTCGCACCCACAAACATGCACATCTGGGCTGCTTGCCGCCTCCTTACACTTTTCTGGCGTCTTCAAGTCTTTGTTTACAGCTGCACACGTGGGTTGTAATTCCACACCTAAAATTTCGGTCATAGCGCCAGTTGTCTGTGACTGAGTCCGCCGCAGGAGGGCACCGAAGACAAGGCATGGAGTCGCAGGGCTCCCTGTGCTGGCCACCAGGGGGCGCAGTCGTTCCTCAGCAGCTGGTCACTGCTGCTCTACCGGAAAGGGAAGGAGGGACAGAAGGACCCGGGACAGCTGCTCGGCAGAGTGGAAAAGGAACAGTAGATTATCCTTGCTTGAGTTTCTGACTCTTTGGGGCCTGGTTTTATGCTGTTATTAAATAAGCTATGTTAGTGGCCTTGTAATTTTTGCAACTCAACTCTTTCTCAGTGTATGTGTGAGCAAAAAACTAAAAACACTAGGAAACTGAACACAAAACGTTCCAGCATCATCACAGGTGAAGACGCACTGGGTTATTTTAGTGGCTGAGGCTCCTGTGGGCGGAGCAATGCTGGTGATTGAACTCGGGACCCACACGTGCTAGGCGAGCACTGAAGAGGGTGCTTTCAGCAGTCACTGTGAGCTGTTAAATGACGTTTCGCTCATCTTAGGTGTGGCCGAGAGGAAAACCACTGTTTGTAAAATAAGAGTAGTGACTGAGGAAAGGCAAAGGAGCTGGTGCGTTTTGTTTTTTATTTTTATTTTAAAGTTAGTAAAATCCAACAGAACATAACAAAGTCAATCAAAACAAAGCAGTAGAACTGGTACAGAACTTCGAAGAAAGATAATGTGAATACAGTAGCTACTATAGTATATCTTGTTACCTTCAGAATAGTTGACCATTCCAACAGGTATAGTAGAATTGAACCAAAAACAAAACAATAAAAACAATATAAAATAGAGCAAAAAAAAATTAGTGATCAGAGTAAAGCAAAACAGTGAGACAAGACAGAAGAGAATCCCCCATATTTGCTACATTGCCTACTGTCATCTTCCAAAGAGATGCTCAGGTTGCCAACTGGAGGCCTGCGAAATCTACAAAACAATACTAGCATTTAGTTGCTTAATGTTCTTTAGTTGCTATCAATTTAGCCAACCTCCGAACCAGCAGGTTGCTTGGGGGTGGGAGGGTTGTCCTTGATTACAAGTCCGCACGCCGCTTGGGCCCAGTGGGCTGGGTCCTGGAAGGGCCCATTCTCATTCTCCTCCAGGGGTCCGCGTGGTTGGAGCCGGTGGCGTTTTCTTTTTGTGTTGTGTTTTCGTTTTCGTTTTTCGAGACAGGGTCTCACTATATAATCCAAGTAGGCCTCAAACTCTTGGGGATCCTCCTGCCTCAGTCTCCCAATTGCTAGGATTACAGATGTTTTGTTTTGGATTGCTGAAATATAAATGAAATACGTTTTCTTTGGTTTTCCCAGGTGTAGATAGCATGCTGAAGGTTGCCATGACGGTTCTCCCCACGGGGCACATGCGTTCGAATATGTGCGGTGCGGGAACCTAGGTCTTGCACTGTGATGGTGGTGATGCTTTCACTGCGTGCTGCTACCTAGGAAGGAACACTGGAGAGCCTCCTTCCCAAAGTGATGGACTGGGGACTCTCTCTGACACTTAGCAGAAATACCTGATTTAGGTTGTGCGCTGCTTGAGGCCTTTTGTGAATTGGTGGCGTGGAAATAAGTATTTCAGAGCTGCAGGATAGAAGAGACGAAGAACAAGTGAGAGGCGGCACAGTGAGGCCCAGAAGCAGACGGAGTGCTGGGGAGCGATCGCAGGGCCTGTAGCGACGGAGGTGTCTGTGGCTGCAGAAAGCTGCTTGTGAAATCTCAGAAATGTGTGGGACCCAGGCAAGAGAGGGTTTCTTGGCTTTTCCAAGTGTCAAAGGAACCGAAAGAAATGACTTGATTGTGACTGGGACCTGAAAGTGTGGAAATGCGAGCAAAAACCCAAGCAGCTGTGCTTTTAGACAAAGTATTTTCTTCTAGTTGCAAGGTTTAGAATATATTGAAAGAAGAATTCAACCGATGCTGTAAAAAAAAAAAAAAAAAAAAAAACCAGGCCCGGTGGCACACACAATATAATCCCAGCATTCGGGAGGCTGAGGCAGGAGGAACACCAAGAGTTCAAAGCCAGCCTGTGCTGCATAGTGAGACCTTGTCTCAAAAGAGAGAGAGAGAAAGTAATAAACTCAGCTGCAGTGCCATTAGCTGACACAGGACAAGTCCCAAATGAAATCTTCCCAGTGGTGAGAGCTGTAGCGTCCACACCTGCCTGGGGTGGGCAGTGGGAGTGAGCGGTCACACTCTCCCAAACCACGGATCTGCATTTTAGAAACCAAGGAGTCAGGGACACAGAAAATTGGCCTCTTTTGTGACACATCAGAGTGGGAGGCATTACTCAAACCGGACACCTTGTTTAGTTATTGTTGAACCATAAATTGATTGTACCGATTCACGAGTTTATCAGCTCTCCACGGCTGGAACAAGATGCCTGAGCCATGCCACTTAAAGGAGAAAGGGTTCGTTTTGGCTTGAGGTTTCAGACCACAGTTGCTGGCTGCAGGGTAGGAACCTCATTTTGAAGAAACTTGGTAAAATAAAGTTCTATACATACGAAATTTGGAGAATTAACTGTGTCTAGTAACTCACCAACTCATGGAGAAAGTTGAGACTTACAGAGAATACATGTGTATCTACAGCAGGTTTGGAAGGTTGGAGCTTTCTCTCTCCACTGATTTTGGCTCTTTCTGTTCTTTTGTAACAGTGATCACATGGAGAATGTGTACGGCTACTTAATGAAGTACACCAACCTAGTCACTGGGTGGCAGTTCAGGTGAGTGTGTTTTTGTGTCCCCTCAGCCTCGAAACTCAGCTGATAACTTTATATTCTGATGTAGCCGATGAGATACAGCAGACTGGGCTGGGGAAACTGCTGGAGAGGAAGCTGTCTGTCTCCACTTTTCTGTTTAGCGGAGGGGAAGGAGGAGGTAGCCCCCAGCTGCCCCCGCTACTCTGCTGTGCTTGGGTTGGTCGCCTGCCTTGTGCCTGTCCCACGTGCCCAAGCTGGGTTCAGAGAAAGTCGCGTTGGCCCTGGATTCTCAGCGCGTCTGGAACCTGGGAGAGGTTAGATACCCAGCCTAGGTCACATGCAGTCAGTAAGTGGGAAGCCGGAGCTCAGTGTTTAGTGGAACTGATACTTGCACGGCAGAGGTTTTTTATTGTGATAAAATGTATGTAAGATTGCCATTGTAACCGCTCTAAGCATATAGTTCGATGCCATAACACGTGCATATTTGTATACGACTGTCACCAGCATCCATCTCTAAAACATTTTCCTCTTCTCAAACTCAAACTCCATCCATTATGTCTCACACACGCACACACACGTTCACACACGTTCTCATGCACGCCCACACCCTGCACCCCAGCACGGACTCCTCTACGTGAATCTCTGGGATTTGTCCTCAGGGGCTGAGTGTGACAGCATCGGGGCTCCCCCGTGGTACAGAGCTCTCCCTCTTGAAGCCGAGTGCACTCCGGTGTGCACCTGTCACGCAGTTTGAGTGTCCGAGCACCCGTGAAGGTGACTCGCGTGCGCCTGCCTTTGGCTGTGTGATTGGCTGCTGTAATGCTGGTATACCAGTAGCTCTTCAGTCTCCGCTTTTTTTGTCCGTCCTCAGAATTGAGTCTCCATGTTGTGGCATAGAGTACAGCATTTCTGTGCTATTTTGTTTCACTCTGTTGATTTGTTCTATTATAGAGCAGTTCTTGCTCTGTTGCCCAGGCTGACTGTGGACTCCTGGGCTCAAGGCATCTTCCTGCCCCAGCATCCTAAGTACGGAGGACTACAAGTGCAGGCACTGTGCCTGGCTACTGCCTTTCATTTTTTCAGGAGACCCCATGCTGTTTTCCTCAGCATCTGTGCCACTGGACACCCTCCCCAGCAGTGCACAGGGTTTCCATCTCCCCACATCCCCAGCAGCATTTGTGATGTTTTTTCTTTTGTGTTTTTCAATAATTGCTATCCTCATAGGATAAGCTGCTTTCTTATTGTGGTTTTTAAACTTTTTAAAAAAAATTGTTTGGTCTTTTTGAGACAGAGTCTCACTATGCAGTTCAGGCTGGTCTTGAGCTCACTTT
Organism: Dasyprocta punctata; assembly: GCA_004363535.1. Classification (NCBI taxonomy): domain Eukaryota; kingdom Metazoa; phylum Chordata; class Mammalia; order Rodentia; family Dasyproctidae; genus Dasyprocta; species Dasyprocta punctata. Next base: position 13,397 of record RJWM01041233.1, read on the forward strand.
GTAGCCCATGTTGGTCTCAAACTTGAGCAACCCTCCTGCCTCAGCCTCCTGAGTGCTGAGATTACTTTTTTTAATTGTTAAACCTAGACTTTGAAGTTGAGTGTGATAATGCACACCTGTAATCCCAGCACTCAGGAAGCTGAGGCAGGATCACCACAAGTTCAAGGTCAATGTTGACTCTGTGGTAAGTTCAAGACCAGCCTGCACTATTTTGTTTCATTTTATTTCACAGCACTGGAGATTAAACCCAGGAACACTGAGCTACATCTCAGCCCTTTTTATTTATTGGTTTTTATATTTTGAGACAAAGTCTCACTAAGTCACTAAATTGCCCAGGCTGGCTTCTGACTTCGGATTCTCGTGCCTCAGCTTCCTGAGTAGCTGGATTACCAGTGTGAGCTACTGCATCTGCTCCAAAGACTTTTTTTTTACAGTAGTAAAAAATTTACTGCTTTTAGAAAAAAAGTGACATCACCTGCTAGATAAGAAATCATGTAGGTTCCAAAGTCTATTTTTATAGGCAAATTATTTTTACAAAGCTGTGTGTTCTATGTTGTGCTGTTTTTAATTCTAAAATATCATTTGGAGACTTCTGCTTTTGGCCATGATGGAATAACAGGAAATGAATTTGCCTTCCTACCTTAAACAGCTGAAAAACAACTAATCCATGAAGGAGTGATTTTTAGGCAGTTTTGTTTTGTTTTTTGGTGTGGTAGTGTAGTTTGAGACAGAGCCTCACGATGTAGTTCAGGCTGCTCTTGAACTCACTATGTAGCCTAGGCTGGCCTCAAACTCACAGCAGTCCTCCTGTCTCAGCCTCCCGAGTGCTAGGGTTACCGGTGTGCACCACCATGCCCAGCAGATTCTCCTTTTTATTTAAAAACTCCAGGCCCCCTCTTGTCCCTCTTAGAAGCTTTCTTTCAGTAAATTCTTCCTACTCTTATCGTCTGTTGTTCCTAGAATTCCTTCCTCGATTTTAGAAAACACGGACAGAGTGTTTTGGACATCTAGCAGGTCCAGAGTTATATTTCCCCTATGTCATTTGGAGGTCTTCCACTGAGATAATTGGACAGAGATGGGAGAATCCATGTCAAAATCTCTTACTCCTTTGGGGTGTATTCTTAAGCACTGGAAAGTGTTCCATCCTCACATTCTGAAAAAAAGCAGTTCAGTATTTCTCTGCACCTGCACATGGTCTGCGTACCCCCAGAGCCAAAATGGAGTACAGAGACTTAGCTCTGTACATCCACCCCAGACAACGCCTGGTGCGATCCAGGGCCTTTAGCTTGGCCCTCTGTGGAGTACCTCTGACTCTCGGTCACAACCGCGCCCCTCAGCTGGAGGGAGCCAGACCGTCTCCGCCCCTTAGCCCCTCATGGCAGGCAGTTAGGGGTACGGGTGGGTACAGCTAGCTAGGTTAGGTTGAAAGAGGCAGTCAGACAGGGCTGGGCCCCAGGGTGGTCAGACGGAAGCCAGCTTCAAGATGGCCAGGCTTCCAGACAAAGAGAACTGCTCACGCGCAGACCTCCCTGGACATGGACGGCAGGGAGTGATACTCTGCACACACCTCCGTCCCCGCCCCTGTGCCCCGCTGCCGGCGCCTTCCCGTGCGACCCCGTGTCGCCATTCC
>RJWM01041234.1:0-14891 GCA_004363535.1 Dasyprocta punctata
CTTTTTCATTTATGCCTATTAATCTTATGTTATTTCTCTTGGCATCATCTTGCAGCTGTTGAATTGTTGTTTCTTGGTTCCTTACTATTTTTAGGAGATCTTTTCTTTCATGGCCATGATCTCCCATGCTGTCTTCAAGATCTGAGATTCTATCTTCAGCTTCATTTAAGCGGTTTTTCAAACTTTCCATGGAGTTTTTGATTTCCTGCATTTCCCTTTGCATCTATTTCATGCATTCTGTTTGTGTCTTATATTGTTCATTCAAGGTTTCGATCATTTTCTTAAGTTCTTCTATTTTTTTATCTTGCTCTTCTTTAGATACATTTCTTTAATAATGATTCTCATTTCGTTTTTTAGCGAGAGAATATTTCTGATTTGAATTTCTCTATAGCTTCATCAAGCTGTTTCTTTATTGCATTTTCTATCATTTCAGAAAGTCCATTTGTTTGACTCCCACTGTCTTCCATTTCAGTGTCTCTTGGGTTTGTTCTTTGTGGGCTGGGGGACTGAGACTGCCTCTTGGTCTTTTGTTTTGTCATTTTCTTCTAGAACCTATGTGGCTCTGTGTCCTGCAGGGCTGACCGGGCGTTCCCCTGAGGGTCATGCTGAGTGGTGGATCGCGCTGAGTCGTGGGACCCGGTAGAGCTGGATCCTGCACGCAGCAAGGGAGATTGGCCCCCCGGGGCGTGCGGGTGAAGCCTCTGCCTTAATTGGGTGGCGGCCAAGGCCTCCTGGTCCCAGGGAGCTAGGCAGAGTGTACCCCCAGAGTCTGAAGCCGCCCGGACCCTGGGTTGTCTGCAAGTTCAGAGCAACAACTGTGCCAGGGCAAGCCTGGGCGAGTCCCAGGCCTACAGTGCCAGGGCCTTGCTCCCGGCTAGGCGGGGGTCTGGGACCTCTGGGATGCCGCACGCACAAGCTGCTCCACTGAAGTATGGAGCCTGAGCACGCTCTTCACTCTGGTGGGTGGAGCCCAAGCTCTCCAAGGCCCTGCAGCTATGTTGGTCAGTCCCTGAGGAGCAGCTCTGATCTGGGCTGGGCTGCATACCTCTGTGTCCTGCGAGGCTGGCCGGGCATTCCCCTGAGGGTCGCGCTGATTCTTGGGTCGCACTGAATCGCGGGACCCGGTAGAGCTGGGTCCTGCGCGCAGCAAGGGAGGGCAGCCTCCCGGGGTGTGAAGGTAGAGACTCTGCCTTAACTGGATGGGGGCCAAGGCCTCCTGGTCCCAGGGAGCTAGGCAGAGTGTACCGTGGAGTCTCAGATTATGAATTTTTAACTTTAATTATTTTCCATATGATGCAAGACAAACTCTTAAGGTATACAAATATTGTAAGGCAAGAGAATTTGTAACATTTACTTAGAATGAAATAAGAGATATTTCATTCTTTTCTAATTTCCTATAGTGAGAACCACTTTCTTCTAAAGAAAGAATAATTATTTCTTTTCTACTTCTTGTCCTTCTCAATTTTTCATATGAGTGTTTCTGAAGTAGTTGTATATAGAAATTGGTGAATAACTCAGAATATAGTATTACAAGAATTCCAAGAAGATGTTGTTTGTTACAACTTAAAAATCCCTGAGGGTTACTAGACCTCAAGGGTGTATGCACTATAGGTGAGAACTTGGATTCTTTTGTCCAATATTCTTTTCTTTTCAAATGCCTCCAAGCTAAAGAGAAGCAAAAAAATAAAAATACAAATAAATCTAACATTTACCTCAGAATTCCACCTCTTGGGACTCTCATATGTTCCAATCCTGCACCTTGTCCTCTTAGGGCTATTTCTGTCCATGTACCTGGTCACAGCACTCAGGAAGCTTCTCATCACCATGGCTGTCAGCTGTGACTCCCACCTCCACACCTCCATGTACTTCTCTCCATCTTCTCTGTGACTAATTCTGTTTTGTCTCCACGGCGGTCTGAAAGATGATTGTGAACATCCAACAGCACAGCACTTGACACTAAGTTCTCCCACAAAGAGTGCAGCACCTTCTGTGGAGAAGCTGGGGCATTACGAGTACCATGGGGACACCCCACAGCAGAACAGTCTCCTCTAGGGACCTGTGACATTCATTTGAATATAGTTTGGAAAAAGCATCTAGAATTGTAACGCCTGCCTATTTGGTCATGTTAGTATTGTAATACTGTCGCTTTCATTTCCTAAAAATTTTTACAGTGCAATGCTGATGGGATGAATAGGGAATCTGAACATTGAGTATATATTTTACTGCTTTTTAATTTTAATTTGGAAAACGAAAATTACTTGAACTGGTATAATATTGTTTTTAAACAATTTCCATGTAATTGAAGTCATTAAAATGTATACTTAATATGGTTGATGCTATATATTGTATGCTATATGCATTTCACCCGATGGGTGAAATATAGGCAGATGGCCATTTAAAAATTATACATAAGTAACAAGTGATTAGTACACACCAGCTTTACCTGAGTAGAAGAGAAACTGTAAATCTCTTGTGGACACTTATTTTCTTTTTGTCTCCTTCCTCCATTAGCACTGGAAAGTCCTTAGAGATTGGGATTACATGGACAAATCTGGCTAACTATGAGTTCTGGGTAATGAGCCCCCAAGGTCATAGAGTAGTCAGTAATCAGCTTGTGCTTCAGGCCTTCACTTTTATGACTCCAGTCCAGTAAGCACCATACCCGTGACCCAGGCTCTGTGGTTGTCTGCATCAGTAAACTCCTATCCAAGTTTGTATTAATTTAAATTCTGAGGACAGAGGCTGAACCTTCTTCACTGGGCAGCAGCCACAGGAGGGTCTTTGGTTCTGTTCTCCTTGACTGTGACCCAGCACAGAAACGGCATCACACAGTAAGTACAGGAGGGTCCAATGATACGGGAAGGATTCTGGAAAGTAATTTTTTTCATCTGAAGGACAATTATGACAGTTTAGGTAGTCAGACAGCAAAAAAACATGAAAAATATCAGTTTTAAGGAATGGAAATTTTATGATGATGGTTGTGGTGAGGAAAACAGAATTACTATTTCAAGTTTGTTTTCTTCACAACCCTGTTTAGACTTCCCATTGTTGTTTCACACACAGCAGCAGAAAGCAGTGCTTCCTAAGCACTCTAAAAGTTTTATGAAGATGATAAGGAGGTAGAGGAAGAGGACAGTTATCATAACATCATGAACTGGTTTTGAGGGCTTGGTATTTTCTAAGCACTGAGCAATCTGTTCTATGTGGCTTGCTTCATTTCATATGATTTGTCTTCCTGCAATTATAAGTACCCACATTACTACTGTTTAGAGAAAATGGAAAGCCTGTCATTTTAATGAAACCTGAAGTAGGATGTTAGGTAGAAAAATGATTCACCTGAATTGGGCAGTCTTAAACACACATGGAATTATATGAGAAATACCACTGGCAGATTGTCCTTAACATCCCGCCAACCATTTCAGTTCTCTGTCACTCCAGGAAAGGACCCCTTGCTTGCTTTGTCTTTCCTGTTGGGGGTTCCTGAAAGCTCTAAGAGCAGAGCAATGAATAGTATCCACTATATCCACCACAGAAGAGACATTGTCCTGCACAAGTTTCTCTCCTGCCGCCACTGCAGGATATTCTTATAGCTCCCCCTATCCTCCTCCCTGCCTCCGGTAATTCCACACAGCCTCAAATGGGGCTAGGGCAGGTCAGGAACTCATTTCTCTTTAGGAAATACGAGTTAAATATGAAACTATATTGCACCAGCAGATAGGACACAGAATCTCTGCTCAGATTTTTCAGTGTCAATGAAAAATTCTACTGCATTGGACAGCATATGTTGATTTATTTTTTTAATTCTTTCTGCTCTTATTATTTTTGACACATGGACACTGTAATCCATTTAATCCCATCCATATCAAATATTTAAAAACACTACAGAGATATTCATTGGTTTAAAAAGGCACAAGGAGACAGGAGCTGGTGAATGTAGGCTTCTGGCTGAGATGCGTAACAGAAACTCGTATCCTTTCAGACTCTAGTGCTGTTTGGGTACAGTTTATTTATCAGAAAACTTCTTATTTGCATAATCATGAAATTAGGTTACAAGGAAAGAAAAACTCATAAATACTTGTTCCAAACTTTGTTTAGTTGCTGCTGCCATGTGGAGATGAATGTTATCCTCCTTTCTTTTCTCAGGCAGTATGGGCACAGAGAGGAAAGGAAATTCACAAACATTCTACCCATTGTAGCAGAACAACAACGCGAATCTAAAATGTTCATTTCGCCAGTCTCATTTTTTGGCAAAGGCTCCACCAGTAGAACAAAATGGAAATATTATTTCCCATACAGTGATGAAATTTTTTGTGTGTTATCACAAAGAGATTGTTACTGGATAGACCTCAGCAATATTTTGAAGCTGTATGTCAAGAACAAAAGGATGTAAATTATAATGACTCACTGTTTTGAGAAAATAATCTGAAATTTTACATACACTATGTCTTATAAATTAGAGAAGTATCACCCACAAATACTCTGTACACAAATTTTCATGTGAGTGGCAAGGACAGAGGCAGAAGAATTTTGAAAACATTGTCTTAACAGTAAATTTACAAGTTAAATGAAATCTTTTGTTTCTCAGATAATGGTGGGAATAGTTAAAAGAGAGTTAAAACCACTTGAGTTTGTAATCTACTCTCTTTCAGACACAATGATTTTTTTTACACCAGCAGGATGAGTTTTAGGTACTCTTCAGGTAAATTTTTAAGAAACTTGCTGTGGATTCATAAATCAGTGCTGACCCAGAAATATTGAAAGGAAACTCCCATGAAATTAATGGGAACAGATTCCTATGAGGACAGGAGAGCAAAAGAATGAAATCATGGAAAGATAGTAAGAATTCAAGTTTCTTAGGTGATTGTTCAGATCTCAAAAATATTGGTGTTGATGTATATGCTATTCAATATTTATATATCTGTATCTGTAGAGATGATAATAATGGAATATTTTCTAAATGCTAGCAAATATGCTAGGACAGTGGTTCTCAACTCTAGTGTAAGAGAGTAACACAAGAACCTGCAATGTAGATTTCAGATTAAATTTCATGGTCTTAGGCTACAGTACCTGGATCATTTGAAATGTCCTTGTATATTTATATATTTATATTAGAACCAGGAGTGATGTAAACTAAATTATTTTAAAAACAATTTTTACATCAGTCATGTAAGGTAGATAATTCTTTCTGTTATAAAAATGAGGGCAGATTTATAGATGTGCATACCCTATTTTACATACCTTTTTGACTACAGATGAGTTTCCAAGTGTGTTTGCATAACCTCTTATTCTGAAGATATAGATATACCCAAGGAATATCTCTAGTCTGTCTGGTAATGAGCCATTTATGAAAATCAAAAAATTTTATCATTGTAGCCGGGCATGGTGGCGCACGCCTTTAATCCCAGCACTCGGGAGGCTGAGGTAGGCGGAGCATTGTGAGTTCGAGGCCGGCCTGAGCTACATAGTGCGACCCTGCTTCAAAAAACCAGGGCCGGGAGTTTGGCTCAGCAGCTTAAGTGCCTGTCTGGCAGGCGCGAGGCTGTGAGTTCAATCCCTGGTGATGCAAAACAAAACAAAAAAAAAAAAAAATTTATCATTGTATATGGAAGTATAGTTTCATTTGTCTGTGCGCAAGAAGACCCTCTGGCATGGGAGTCAGGAAATGAATGTTTTAGTTCCATATTAAGGATCTATTTCAAGGGGCAGAATATGGGTGACTCTGTTTCCCTCTCTGTGCTCATGCTACTTGAGGAAAGTGAACTTTGTGACAATTAAAGCAGATTCAGAACTTAGGTGCTCAGTCATCGTGATTTTTTGTTTTTAAAATAATCATCATGCAAACAGAAATTGAACTGGCAAATACAGTAAAGTGTATTCAGTTGGCATCAGAGCATGGAATAATGTGATGCTCTATAATTTGTATCAACCTTAGGCACAGTTTTACCTGCGCACATTTCTTTGTTCTTTTCTTTTCTTTTCTTTTCTTTTTATTTATTTATTTTTTTTTGCGGTACTGGGGATTGAACTCACAACCTCGCGCCTGCCAGGGCAGGTGCTTAAGCCACTGAGCTAAACTCCCAGCCCTGGTTTTTTGAGGCAGGGTCACACTGTGTAGCTTAGGTCGGCCTTGCGCTCGCGTTGTAGCCCAGGCCGGCCTCGAACTCACAACGCTCCTTGTTCTTTTCTTTTAGTCACAGATATATCTGCAGTGCTTTGAATGATCGAAATAAATGCAATTAATGAATGATAGCATCCATGTATTCATGACATACACATCAACTGTTTTATCTTGTCTCTACATCTATGAGGCATTCATGAAAGAAAGGAATGTGCAGACAGAATATACTGAATGTGTCCAAGTCCCTCTGATCGATAATGATTATTGTGAACAAGAAAGTGCCCATTCAATCTTTGAAAGACTTTTTTTTTAATTGTGGATGCCTCTTCTGTCCCAAACAAAAAATAAGCTGTGGAGAATGAGATGCAAGGAATAATACATCATTTCTTTCCAAATTTATGCATATAATTATACATAAAAATATTTCCTACTAAAATAGAGGAAATTGGTAAGTTCAGGTCTCAAGATTTGTTATTAAATAATATGTAGATTTCCTTATCAAGAATTTTTATAACTACATTTTATTTTGGCTTAATTTTGTATACATTGACCCCATGTAGAGCAATCATTATCTGTTTATCCCGTACTTAGGGCAGTTCTGTCAATTAGAAATCAACCCAAACGACAGTGTTATGTTCCAGGGATACTAGTGACCTGTCCTACATTATGGGATTACTAAGTGGAGCTGAAAAGATTAAAAATTAATCTCATACATGCTATCCAATGAACTGAAGTTTTTCATTGTTTCCTAGGCAACAGAAATGTTTAGCCAAGGAGAGTGAAGTTTTAACCACAGAAGCATCTGACTCTCTTATTCATTACATAGAAATTTAATCCAGACCTTACATGTCCCCAAGTTATAGTGTATGAAATAACTGCATGCATGGAAAGAGATGTGGAAAGCTGAAGGCATATACTGCAGTGGTGGCAGGAGCAAAATATGTGCTGAATTAACAGATGTGTACTCTTTATTTGCGCTTTCCCTGTGGACTGTATCTGTCCTTGTGCTGATGCTGTACCTTGCTCTGCTCTGTGCACTAACAGGAGCCCTGCAAAGGAAGAGCACAGGCACCTCTTCCTGGTTGGTTGTATTGTCAAGGGGACAACCTGCCAGGATTGATATTCATTTAATACTCTGTGTCTATAATAAGACAGCTCAATTCAAATATGCCTTAATATTTTTCTACCTAACAACCTAGATTTCATTAAAGTTACACACTCTTGTATTTCTGTAAGCAGTAAAAATGTGGGCACTCGTAAATGCAGGAAAACAAAACACAGGAAATAAAACAAGCTACCTAGTACACAGACTCAGTGTCTATAGGAAGCCCTCAAAACCAGTTTATGATGATATGGTGACTGTCCAAGGAGTAGAGCACAGTGAAAAGGGGATCACTTCCCAAAGGGACAGAAAAAAGGAATAGGTGCTTACATTGTCAAAGGGTCTAAGTTCCAGTATTCAACTGGTAAGATATTCCCTGTGTGATATAGATGGCCGTGTGTAAAAATTTCTTCAACCTCTTCTACACAATAACCTGTAAAAGATTACATGAAAATAGTGTGCCCCTTTCTTTAGAAATATTAATATGTCTGTCTTATACTTGAGAAACATAGTGCTGTTAAAATGAAAAAAAGTACATGAACCGATGATTCAGATTTGCCACTCAGGAATCCCTCAGTATAGGTCCATGCTGCTTTGTTATTTCCATCCTCATGCTCATCCTCGTCAGTACCCTGGGAAGGAATCTGCTCTGTTCTGAGGTGCTGAGGAAATGGTTTACAGACACCCAAAATCTGCTCCTGTGGATTAGATATTTTTGGGAAGTAAAACCAATGTGAAAACAAAAGAAAACTTTGGGAATTTGGGAACCCCATCACACCAAATTATTTACAACTAAAAACTCTTGTGGTCAAAATAGTGCACAATGCTATTAAAATGCCTTGTTATCCAAATTTTCATGCGTGTTCAGGATGGAAAGAAATGGCTCCAGCAGTCCTTCCTCTGTCCATCTTTCCCTTTAGCAGTTAAAGAAGTCCAAATGAGTTCCCTTTCTGGGAGAATGTTCATATGTCAAATTCATTTGTATCTGGCAATTTGAATCATCTTGAGTACACCTGAGGACTTTTGCAATTTGAATGTAAGTCAGGGGCTTACTGTACTAAGGAATGTCTCTACTGGGTCATGTCCAGAAATCTACAGATCCATACATACCTCGTCCATGCCAGAGGACCAGTAAAGGTTTCCCTTAAACACAGAGCATTTCCATCAACAATATCAGGTAGGGGCTTCCAATTTTGGACATGAATGAGGAGACGAAGCAATAAAAAACTGATTGGAACAATTGAAAGGTGGCAGGAACTGGCTATATACTGTATTCTTGGATTCTGAATGCATACAACTCTTAAGTGCCATAACTGACCTGGGTTATCCTAATGTCTAAAGACTTCTGAAGTGAAATGGAAATTGAAGAAAAGAGAGATAAAAGGAATGTCCATGATAGGTTTTGGAACTGTCTCTGCTCAAGAGGAATCTCAAGTGTACTATTCACTTTGATGATTTCTTCCTTTAATAAAAAGATCCTCAGTGTTTTATTTCCGTTCTTCATTGTGGTAAGACACACTTAACGAAATGTATCATTTTTATGATATTCAAGCATGTGTTGGTATCATTTTTGTACCAACTTCGCTCTTTACACATCTTCAAAAATTTTTCAATTTCCAAAATGAAACTTTGCATCCATATGAATCCCAGCTTCCACATAAAGCTATGATTCTCATATGAAGCATAATAAAAATTTGAAGTTATCAAACTTCTGAAATAAAATAACCAAGAAGGCTTTATTTAAACGTGAGTTTGGGGTGTTTATTTTCACAGTATTTTCAAACCTACATTCCAAATGGATCTCAAACATCTTGGGATTAGACTCTCCAGCTGAGGAGCCTCTTCAGGGAGCTACTGATGTCCCCATTCCTCAGGCTGCAGATGAAGGCATTCAGCATAGGGCTGACCACAGTGTACATCAGTGAGGTCACCATGCCCTTGATGGGAGAATGTGACACATCTGAACCAAGGTACATTCCAATACCCGTTCCGTAAAATAAGTAAATAGCTGACAGATGAGAACTACAGATAGAAAAAGCTTTGTACCTCCCCCTATGATGGTATTTTTAGAATAGAAGAAACAATTTTATATTAAGGGAAAAAGATCCCTAACATTGGAAAAAAAAAAAAAAAAAAAGAAGATGCCAACAAAATATGTGACCATAGCTTTGACTAGAGGATTAGAACATGAAAGCTTAATGAGTTGAGAAGGGTCACAGAAAAAATTAGCGATTTTCACATCCTCGAAACAGGCAAGTTGTAAAATAATTGAATTATGTAACTGGGAATCCACAAGGCTGAGAAAGATACCAAAAGTGATAAGACACACACTGGCATGGGTTTACAACATTTTTGTAATGCAGGTGGTGGCAGATGGGCACAGAGTGATCACAGGCCATCACAGTCAGAAGCATGTCATCCATAGATGCAAAAATGAGAAAGAGAGACATCTGTGTCAGGCAGCCCACATAGGAGATGACTCTGTTGTGAGTTAGGATGTTCGTAATCATCTTTGGGGCTGTAGTAGAGGTGAAACAGACATCAGCCAAAGACAGGCTGGAGAGGAAGAAGTACATAGGGGTGTGGAGGTGGGAGTCAGAGCTGACGGCCAGGATGATGAGCAGGTTCCCAGGCACTGAGATCAGGTACATCGACAGGAACAGGCCAAAGAGAACAAGCTGTAGATCTGGGTCCTCTGAGAAGTCTATGAGATGGAATTCTGAGGCATGTGTTAGATTATACATTTTGATAATGCTTGAACACCTTTTCAAAAAGAAAATCCATCAGAAAAGTGAAGCCACACAAAATTATGTATATGTTACAGATGTGAATATTCCCAATCAAATTATTCCTCTATGAAGGCCAAAACCTTCAACAATATTGTTCGATTGTGAAAACCATGACTGTCATGAAGTCACATGGTGGCTGGTTTTCCACTATCTTCTGTAGAGTCCTTTACAGATACTCTACAGCACAATGTTAAGAGACCAAGAATTTTAGGGGTCAGAAATCTATGAGCCCAGTGAAGTTCACACAAATCTTTTTGCAAAAAAGAATTGAAAGAATGTTAACCCATCCATCTTTTAAAAATATGATTCTATTGGAAGAAAATAAAAAGCATTCAAATATAAGTTACTTTAATCTCAGAAAATGGTACAATATGCCTAGACTTCATGTGTCTAAAATACTACAAGGTCTAGGAATGCATTATCTGAAAATAAAGTGAATTTGATCATAATCAGAACACAGTGTGTTGATCCAGTTACCTCACATAAATTTTCATCATTCTTGGATTTTCTGATTTCTATCTTTCTATGAGGTAAGAGCTCACTTACCCTTGTATGTGTAGAAGTTATTTAATACAACTCGTATTCTTGTCTTTAGTGAATTCTTATGTGTATAAATGAGGCTAAAATAGATGCATATAATTTTAGAACATTATGAGCACAAATGTAGCATTCGCCCACACTGTATTTGTCAATGATTTTAAAATGATAAAAAGCACATTGGATGATTTCATTCTATACAGGATTTTCCTGTAATACAATGCCACTAAGATACTTGCTAGTTTAACATCTCTCTGCTCTTTTTACTGATTTTGTTAATGAAAGCCTGACTGAATCCTATCTTTCCTAATTCTTTTTTTTTGTTTTGTTTTGTTTTGTTTTGTTTTTTTTGTGGCACCGGAGATTGAACTCACAACCTCGCACCTGTCAGGCAGGTGCGTAAGCCGCTGAACCAAACTCCCGGCCCTAGTTTTTTGAGGCAGGGTCGCACTATGTAGCTCAGGCCGGCCTTGCGCTCGTGTTGTAGCCCAAGCCGGTGAACTCACAATGCTCCTCCTACTTCAGCCTTCCAATTGCTGAGATTAAAGGCGTGCGCCACCATGCCCGGCATCTTTCCTAATTCTGACAGACAGATTTTCACATCGATCTTTCCTGATACAAATGTTATATTTCTCTTATTTCAGTTATATGGAGGAAACTGGGATGCATATTTTTGTCAGCTCATACTGTGATTTAATTGGTAAAAACCACAAAAGAAGAAATTGCGTGAAACAACGTAAACATACTAGAAAACTTATCTGCAGTCAAAAAGGCACATAAAATAGGGTAAGTACATGTGTAAATAATGTAATCCACCCTCAATTGTATATCAGGAAGAACTGTCTACCTTACATTGTTGATGAAAAAATTGTTTTGAAATAATTTAGTTTGCATTACTCTTGGTTCTAATGTATTTATCCAGAAACATTTTAAATGATCCAGATGCTGTACTCTTAGAGCATGATTTGTTTTGTTTTGTTTTGTTTTTTGTTTTTTTGTACCGGGTATTGAACTCACAACCTCGTGCCTGCCAGGCAGGCACTTACACCACTGAGCTAAATCCCTGGCTAGATTTATTTATTTATTTATTTTTGTGGCACCTGGGATCGAACTCACAACCTCGCACCTGCCAGGCAGGCGCTTAAGCCACTGAGGCAAACTCCTAGCTAGACTATGAAATTTAATCTGAAATCTACATTTCAGGTTCTTGTGTTACCCTCTTGCACTAGAGTTGAGAACCACTGCCTTAGTATATTTGCTAGCATTTAGAAAATATCACAATAATATCGTCTCTACAGATACAGACATATAAAAGCACTTACATTAACACCAATATTTTTTGAGATTTAGGCATTCCCATAGGCTGGGATATAGCTCAGCAGCACAAGCGCCTGTCTGGCAGATGCAAGGTCATGAATTTGATCCTTGGTACAAAAAACAAAACAAAACAAAAGCATAAACAAAAACACTCACCAAAGAAATTTGAATTCTGGCTATCTTTTCATGATTTCATCTTGTATTCAACTGTCCTCATAGGAATCTATTCTCATCGATTTCATGGGTAGATTTTCCTTTCAATATTTCTGGGTCAGCATTGATTTATGAATCTAAAAGCAGTTTTCTTAAAAACTTACCTAAGGAGTACCTAAAACTCTAGGTAGTGTAAAAAAAATTCATTGTGCCTAAAAGAGAGTATATTACAAACTCAAGTGATTTCACCTCTCCTTTAACTATTGCCACCATGATCTGAGAGACAAAAATACTTCATTTAACATGTGAATTTACTGTTAAGACAATGTCCTCAAAACTCTTATGCCTCTCTCCTTGTCACTCACATGAAAATTTGTATGACGCATATTTGTGGGTGATACTTCTCAGATTTCCAACAAATAATGTAAGTAAAATTTCAGATTATTTTGTAAAAATAGTCATTATAATTTACATCCTTTTTTTTTTTTTTTTTTGCAGCACCGGGGATCGAACTCACAGCCTCACACCTGCCAGACAGGCGCTTAAACCACTGAGCCAAACTCCCGGCCCTGGTTTTTTTGAGGCAGGGTTGCACTATGTAGCTCAGGCCGGCCTTGCGCTCACGTTGTGGCCCAAGCCGGCCTCGAACTCACAACGCTCCGCCTACCTCAGCCTCCCGAGTGCTGGGATTAAAGGCGTGCGCCACCACGCCCATCCTTTTGTTCTTAAGTATGTCTTCAAATTATCTCTGAGGTCTGTCCAATAATGATCTCTCTATGAAAACACACAAAAAATTTCATTATCATCTGGGGAATAACATTTCCATTTTGCTCCAGTGGTAGAGTCTGTGCTGAGAAATGGCACTGGGGAAATGAGTATTTTAGTCTTGTGTCATTGACCTACTACAATAGGTAGAATGTGTATGAATCTGTTCCTCTCTGCCCACACTGCCTGAGGAAATTAAGGAGAATAACATTCATCTCCACATGGTAGAAGCTAAGCAAAATTCAGAACTTAAGCATTTGTGGGTTTTTGTTTCCTGACAAACTAATTATATGATTATGCAAGTAGGAAGTTTATGATAAATAGACTAAACTGTATCCAAAATGTGCTAGAATCTGGAAAGATACCAAGTTCTATTAAGCATCTCAGCAAGAAGCATGCATTAACCTGCTCCTATCTCCTTGTGACTTTATAAACCAATGAATATCTGTGTTTTCTTTTTAAATATTTGGTATAGGTGGGATTAAGTGGATTGTAGTGTCTGTGTCAAAAATAATTAGAGGGAATGCCAGGCCAGCCTCACAGGACACTGAGGTACTGAGCCCAGCCCAGCCCAGAGCCCCAGAGCTGCTCATCAGGGAGTGGCCAGCATAGCTGCAGGGCCTTAGAGAACTTGAGCTCTGCCCATCAGAGCACAAGGCACAAACTTCATTGTTCAGGGATGCGGCCGCAAGGCAGGTCCTAGAGGTTTCAAACCTGCCCAACCAGGAGCAAGGCCCCAGCACTATACACCTGGGACTCGCCCGGGCTTGCTCTGTGCTCCAGAGGCTCTGAACTCCTCTCAGCCAGATACAAGGTCCGGGCAGTGCCACACTCCGGGGTGCGCTCCACCTAGCCGCCTGGATCCTGGAGGTTCCAAACTCCACCCAACCAGGCTCAAGGTCCAGTGACACACCCCAGGGCTGCCTCTTGGCTAGCCACCTGAGTCGCAGGGGTTCTGAATGCTACACAGCCAGGCTCTAGACCCTGGCAACAAGCTCCAGGGGTGTGACCCTGCTAGCTACAGGGAGGATACAAACTTTGTCCAGCCCAGTGTCCCAGAGTGACCCAACAAAGTACATCAGGGGAACATGCGGCCAGCCTCACAGACCATAGAACACAAGGGTCCAGTGCCATAATCTGGGGGTGTGCCCTGCCTAGCCACAGGGATATTGGAGGATTGTAGCTCTACCCAGCACAGTGTTCCAGTGCAATCCATCAGGAGGCTGCCTGCCCAGCCACACAGGTCCCAGAAGAAAATGACAAAATGAAAGACCAAGAGACAGTCACAATCCCCCAACCCACTGAGAACAAGCACAATAGACACTGAAATGAAAGACACTGGGAGTCATGAAACTGAACTTTCTGAAATGATACCAAATGAAGTAAAGAAACAACTCTGTGAAGCTATAGAGAAACTCAAATCAGAAATAATCTCTCAGTCAAAAATGGAGATGGCAATCATTATGAAAGAAATGCTGTGTGTTATCTAAAGAAGATCAAGATAAAAAATAGAAGAACTTAAGAAAATGATGGAAACTTTGAATGAACAATATAAGACACAAATAGAATGCATGAAACAGATGCAAAGGGAAATTCAGGAAATGAAAAATTCCATGGAAAATTGGCAAAACCGCTTGAATGAAGCTGAAGATAGAATCTCAGACCTTGAAGACAGCATGGAAGCTTATGATCATGAAAGAAAAGATCTCTTAAAAATAACAAGGAACCAAGAAAAAACAACTCAACAGCTGCAAGATGATACCAAGAGAAATAACATAAGATTAATAGGCATAAATGAAAAAGCAGGGGTCAATACAAATGACCTGCAAAGACTATTTGCAGAAATAATAGCAGAAAATTTTCCAAACATGGGAAGAGAATCTGATATACAGGTAAGTGAGGCATGCAGAAACCCAATTAATGATAACCAAAATAAATCTTCACCCAGACATATAATAATTAGGGTATCAGAAATATAGCACAAGGACAAAATACTAAAAGCTGTCAGAGAAAAGAAACAGATCACCTATGAAGGAAAGCCTATTAGAATCATGGCAGACTTCTCAACACAAACCTTTAAGTCAAGAAGAGGTTGGAGTGAGTTCGATCC
>RJWM01041235.1:0-15004 GCA_004363535.1 Dasyprocta punctata
CTCACAACCTCGCACCTGCCAGGGCAGGCGCTTAAGGCACTGAGCCAAACTTCCCGGCCCTATCAGCAGGTTTTCTATCAGCCTTCTGGTCTTCTGAGCTCTGACCAGAATTTCCTGTACAGAATAGCCTAAGTTGTTCCAGCTCTATGCCTCTAGGAGACATCTCCAAACCTTTCCAAACTCTTCCCATAAACCATTTCCAAAGGCTCTTGAACCACATGGACAGGTATAGTCACAGCAACGACCCCATTCCACTTGTACCAAACTCTGTCTTAGTTACTTTTTATTCATTGCTGAGACAGAATGTCTGGTGCCCAAAATTAGGGAAGGAAAGTTTATTTCTTACAATTCTCAGTTCCATACCTAGTGCTCCAAGGCAGCATGGCGTGGTGGGGCAGCCATTCATGTCAGCCACCAAACAGCAAGGTGAACCAGCTAGAGAAAGGGAGAGAGAGAGAGAGAAAGAGGAAGACACACCTTCCTTACACTGTAAGTTGGTTCCACCCCTGGGTGGGTGTGAAACTCACATCACCAATCCCAGCACCAGACAACAAACCAATCACAAATGCCAGACTCAGCCCTGTCCATGCTACAATTATATGAAACTTTGGGGGGCAGACAGAGGATCAAACCCATACAAGTTCCCAAACATTTATGGGGACTGAAATCTATAATCAAGCATCTTTTTTTTTTTTTTTTTTTGCAGCACCAGGGATTGAACTCACAACCTCGCACCTGCCAGACAGGAATTTGAGCCACTGAGCCAAACTCCCAGCCCTGGTTTTTTGAGGCAGGGTCGCACTATGTAGCTCAGGCCGGTCTTGCGCTCGCGTTGTAGCCCAAGCCAGCCTTGAACTCACAACGCTCCACCTACCTCAGCCTCCCAAGTGCTGGGATTAAAGGCGTGCACCACCACGCCCGGCTTCAAGCATCTTTTAGACAATGTTTTTTTGTTTGTTTGTTTTTTGGCACTGGGACTCAAACTCACAGCCTCGTGCCTGCCAGACAGGTGCTTAAGCCACTCCCAGCTGACAATAGTTTTCTCAAACCTATCCATTCACCCTACAATACTCCCATTCTCTCTGTACTCATGCCTAATGGGTCCTTATCATCTGGTACAAGATCTTAGGGTAATTAATGACACTATTACCCCAATCTACCCAGTGGTGCCAAACCCTTATACTATGCTCTCTCATATTCCTCCCTCCACCACTCACTTTACAGTCCTAGACCTTAAAGGTGCTTTCTTTATCATCCCTCCAACACCCTGATTGTCAGGATTTCTTTGCGTTTATGTGGACTGACCCAGACACTCTCAGGTCTCAGCAACTTACCTAGACAGTGCTCCCTCAAGGGTTCGGAGATAGTTATTTCTTTAGCCAAGCTCTTGCTGCTGACCTTACAGCCCTTGACCTCAAACCCAGCACTCTCTTTCAATACATTGATAACCTTCTCCTGTGTTCTCTATCCCATACTTTAGCCATACAACATACAGCCAGGCTCCTCAATTTTCTCTCCAGTCATGGATACAGGGTTTCTCCTGCTAAAGCCCAAGTAGCTTCTCCAAAGAGATCCAGAACTTCTAATCAGTTCTGGATCTCTCTCTCACTCCTACCACCAGTTTCATCACTACAGATCACAAGGCAATTCTTCAGGATCTCCAGGTGCCCACAACCAAACAGCAGGTTCAATCTTTTCTGGGTTTAGCTAACTTCTTTCACCTCTAGATTCCTAACTTTACAGCTCTATCCCCACCCCTCTACAAAGGTTCCAAAAGCTCCTTGTCAAAACCCCTAGCCTTAGCCAAGCTCAGAGCACTTCCCCAGGCTCCTACTTTTCTAAGCCCTTTTAAACTCATGTATGGCCAACCATTCCTACTCCACAATCTTCCTACGTCCCAAAGTCTCCCTCCTCTTGCTGACTACATCCCAATCCTCTCCTTCCTCCGACACTTGTTATGACAACATGCTGATCTCTGTCTTCCCCAACCCTCTGATGCGACCAAACCAGATCCTCCCCTATCCCCAGGAGACCTAATTTATCTTAAATCTTACAAATCCACAGGACTAAAACCAAATTGGAGTGGCCCCTACCTGGTCTTCCTCGAAACTCCAACAGCATCAAGGTCGTTAGACTGCCATCCTAGTTCCATATCACTCAGGTTAAGTGGTGCCCTCCTAATCTGAACTCCCACAACTCTAAACATCCTGAGTGGCCACCACATATCCTATCTCTCACCCATCTCCATCTCACCAAGGCCCCACAGCTACAACTGTCAGACTAAGTCATGTTTTGTTATCCTATTTGGTTCCTGATCCCTTCCATTCTATTAGTTATCTTTTTCACTATAGGATTCTGGGCAGTCTTTCCTAAAGACTTCCACATTACATAAGATTGCTCTCATAGTGTTCTACTTAACAACTGTCTTAGTTCTCTCCACCCTCAGCTGTTTAATTAAACATAAGACCCCTCTGGGTCTGGGCTCTCATCTCCCTTATAGTGACACAGCCACAGCCCTCCCCACCCCTAGTCTATAATTTCCCAAACATGATTCAGCTGTCAGGCCTTGTATTTCTCATGCTCCCCATTCTCTCCAGCTCAACCCCTGGACCAAGGACGAGTCCTACCTGCACTTTTACTTTCACCCTTTCAGATGGGGGAATAATGGCCTCCTGTAACTTCACCCCTCCCAACTCCATGGTCATTTTTCAGATTCTTCCTCACCATGGTCCTGATGGAATGATACATTCGGACCAAGGGCACCTTTCCTTCTACCTCTCCTGTGTTCTTTAATTATGAGGGTGACCCGCCTCCTCATAGCACCTCATCTTTTTATTTCTTTAATCTAGGATGCGAGCATTCACCAACAAGAAGCTCCTTGTCTTGGTGAAACACCTGCTACCAGTTTCTACACGGGCATCAACCATCATCCTGTCAACCCCCAAACCCCAACACACTGCCCCCATCCAGCAGGAAGTAGAAGAGAGACTCTTCGCCCTTTTGTAACAATAGAAAGATGGGAATAAAAGAGTTTGCCCTAGTATAAATTATTGCACAATTATGGCGATGGTCTAACATGGCAGAAAGCCAAAGCGGGAACACTTACACTGACCACCACTTCCTCCTTCTTCCCCTTCACCCCAAATTGCAAATTCCAATCAGTTCCTCATACATCATCAATGCCCGCTCCATGTGCCACTTCTGATCAGTGGTCATATAACCCTCTGCCTCTCTGTATCCAGTCAGAGGAGATAGCCCAACTGGCATGGGTTGTATGCTCCTTTCCATGTCCTCAATAAATATATTCTTTTCTTCTTTTCTTACCTTTCTCTTCTCTATTGCACCAGAAAACCCTAACAGGCCTTGGACTCACTATGTAGCCCAGGCTGGCCTCAAACTCAAGATGATCCTGCCTCAGCCTCCTGAGTACTGGGATTACAGGCATGTCCCACCTCACCTGGCCTCTTCTATCTTAGATGGACACTATCTTTCTCTCAATAAATTCTTCCTACTCTTTTTGTTTGTTTGTTTGTTTGTTTTTTTGGTACCAGGAATCAAACTCATGACCTTGCACTTGCCAGGCAAGCGCTTGTGCCACTGAGCTAAATGCCTGGCCCAATTCTTCCTACTCTTAACCTCCATTGCTCCTAGATTTCATTCTTCGATTTTAGAGAACAAGAACTTGGCATTGTGGATATCTAGCAGGTTGGGCATTACATTTCCCTTATTATTTGTTTTTTGAGTTTTTTTAAGTGTACATTTTATTGGCTGGGGATTTAGCTCAGTGTCATAAGTTCCTGCCTGGTAAGTGTGAGGTCATGAGTTCAATCCCAGGTTAAAAAAAAAACAAAGGACATATTTCTCTCTATTGCTTCGCTGGAGTGCTGGTCAGACACTGGGTTACCCAAACTGGTAAGTATACATTTTATTTACTTATTTATTATTTATTTATTTTTGTCTTTTTGAGACAGAGTTTCACTATGCAGTTCAGGCTGGCCTTGAACTCACTTTTTTAGCCCAGGCTGTCCTCGAACTCACAGCAATCCTCCTGCCTCAGCCTCCCAAGTGCTGGGATCACAGGTGTGCGCCACCACGCCCAGCTCCCCTTATTATTTGGAGAAGGGATATATCGTCCCTCTATCTCATAGTTGGGCATGGAGCTCACACAAGTAAATAGTCTTTAGTGAGGACAAGACCTCACAGGGAGGGGCAGCATGGCGACAGTCTCCTCAGGGAAAGGGAGAAGGCTCTAGGGCTGAGGAGGCAGGGCAGGGCCTCGGAGCTCTTGGGGTGTGGGGCTGACTTCAAGGCGCAGGAAGCCGTGCTGGCCGGGTCTGAGCAAGACAGGGCTGCCAGGGTGGGAAAGCTGAGAAAGCCTAGAGGACAGGCAGAAATGAGAAGGCCGATGCTGGGGGAGAGGCAGATGCAGGAGGAACAGGGAGCTTCTCCCTGGGCACCCATAGGCCCAGCGGCTTAGGACACCTGGATGAGAGGGGTGGAAGGAGAGGAGGTCCTCTGGGAGTGGCTTTGGTTTGAAATACCTGGGAACTACCCAGGGAGATAGTGATCTGCATTCGAAAAAAGCATCCGGGTTTACTACGCGTCTACTACGCTGGGCTGGGTGCTGCACTGTTGGGACACAGCCCTGCTCCTGAGGCATTTGTGTTGGGCCAGGTGGACAGGACCCAGGCAGTCACAGAGTCTGGACACCACTGTGGAGCATGTGACCAGGGAGGGTCCCTGAGGCGCTGTGGCGAGGTCCCAGAGCACACAGACTCTCCGGGCCTTGAGGCAGCAGGCAGGGAGGACAGCAGCCCTCGCAGCTGTAGTGACCTAGCGCTGGGGAGCAGGAGTTACAAGATGGGGTGGGGAACAGGCAGCAGCCGGGATGCGCAGCAGCCTGGCCGCCCCATGGCATGGCGGGGCGTCTGGAAATGTCCTTTGCTAAGTGGACAGGAAGCCGCTGGAGATGGAGAATGGCTCATGGGAGCAGGGGTCGGGAGGGGGTGTGGCAGGCTGGTGATGCATGGCACCTCCCCCATCTCTGAGGGTTTTTTGTTTTGTTTGTTTTTGATACTGGGGATTTCACCCAGAGCCTCACACGTGCTAGGCCTTAGCTCTTATCATTAAGCTACATTCCCCAGCCCTTTTTCTTTTTTGAGGTTACAGTCTTGCTAAATTGCCCATCCTGGCTTTGAACATGCCCTCCTCCTGCCTCAGCCTTTTTTTTTTTTTTTTTTTGTACTGGGGGTGGAACTCAGGCCTCACACTTGTCAGGCAGGCGCTGTGCTGCTGAGCTACATCCCCAGCCCTAGAGTTCTGTTTTGAAGGTAAAGTCAGCAACCTGGAACAACTGGGTGGAGAGTAGATTCAGGAGCCCTGTTTTGGGTGTGTTTCATGTGATTTGCAAACTGGCCATTCGGGTATTTATGGGGTGCAGGGTAAAGAGGCTGTGCCTTGTGGGAGCCGGGAGCTCAGCAGCAGGGACTGACAGAGCCAGGGTGAAGGGAAACTTGGGGCGCTCTCACAAGGGGAGCTCATGGAGAGTCTGCCAAAGGAGGGATGAGAAAGCTGAGGCAGGGTGGCCTAGGAGAGCAGTTTCCACTGTGGTGAGGATGGAACACAGGTGTAAGTGATTAGTTTTATTGTTTTTTTTGTTTTGTTTTTCTGAGACAGAGTCTTCTTCTGTGGATCAGTTCAGGTTGGCTTGAACCTACTATGTAGCCAAGCTGGCCTCGAACTCCAGCAATCCTTCAGATGTGAGTGATTCGAAGAGAAGTAGGGGTGGGAGTTACCGTTTGGAGCAAAACTGTGGCTGGGCGGAGCGGCGGGGAGGACCTGGAGGTTTCAGGAAGTGTTTTGGTTTTTAGCGAGATTCTACATACAGTTGCTTCTCACCCCACCACCTCACTCTCGATTCTAACTGCAGACAAACTTAAGTTGCATACAGGTAAAGTGAGCACGGAAATGCTTTAGAAATAGGTGCCCCGTGGGATCCGAGTGCGTGATTTTCGGTTCACACCCCGGAGAGGACAGAGGCCCCAGGGGACGAGATGCGGGGGATCCTCGTGCTGGCCTCTACAGGAGCCACGCGGCACCCGCACTTGTCTTTGCCTCGGCCCGGTTCTCTGCGGGACAGGAGCGGTCTGGGGGAGGAGGAGCTGCGGAAAAGGGAATGAACTTGGGTGGGAAGGAGCAGCTGTCTGGGAGCCGCCAAAGCCAAGGCATTCCCAGACAGCGGAGGCTCATCCGGCCTTGCCCTAGGCAAAACCAGCGCCTCCACTCTCCGCCCCGGCCGCTGCCCTAGGGTGGCCGCCTGTGCCGCCGGAGCTCTGGCTAACAGTTCTGATCCCAAGGGCCGGGCAGAGGGGCCTGAAGGAAGACCCGAGGCGTCTCCCCCAGCGCCCCTGCTGCGAGGAGGCGTGCGCCCCTGCCCTTTCGTGGCTGTAGGACTGGCGGGGGCCTCCGTCCCAGCAGGGTAAGGGGAACCTTCGCAGCGGTCTTCGGACGCAGGCACAAAGCGCAGGGACCGGGGGATGAGGCCCTTACCGGGACGTGTGCTCCCGGGCCCCTCAGCGGAACGAGGGCTGTGGAAAACCAGCGAGGGTCCGCACACAGTCGCCCTTGCCAGGCCCCGGCGCCGCGCGCGCCCACCTGCCGCGCTCACCACCGCCGCCCGGTACACGCGCGCACCACTCCTCGCACGAGAGCCGGTTCCCGCCTGGCCAGGAAGCCAGAAGACGGCGGGGCCATTTTAGGAAGGAGAGAGGCGGAGCGCGGCGAGGCGAGCAAAGCCGACGCCTCAGAGCCGGACGGGGCGGAACCCGAGAAAGGTGCGCCGGCCCGTCCTGTTAGTCCGGGCGTGCTTCCCGGAGGAGGAGGAGGTGGAGGAGGAGGCCGAGCCCGACCGATGAATGGAGAAGGCGGAGCAGCGGGCTGGCTCGGCCGGCAGAGGCCCCCAAGAGAGGGGGGCGGGGGCGGCGACACAGTTAAAGCGGACGCCATAGACGCCTCCGACCCGCCGCAGTAGCACTGCTCAGGGGACTGCAAGGCCGTCGGGTTTCTCAGATCTTCCCAACCTCGCCCAGGCCTTCGCCCCACAAGGCCTGAGGGTGAGGGGAGCGTGCGCGTTGGCTGCAAGGAGCCGGGTCTACGCCGAGTGGCCAAGCTGCCGCGGGCTCACGGGAGCAGCCGTCTCTTCGGACGCGAGGCGGGCGGACGCGATCCCGCCCTTGGTGACACTGCCTCGCGCGGGCGGGGCGTCCGAGCGGCACTAGGACCCAGGCGCGGCGCGGGGGTGTGTCGCCAGCTCCTGGCCCTTTGGGGTCCCGCGGCGCCGGAGGACCAGACCGGTGGTGCGCACAGCGGTCCGCCGATCACCCGCACCATGGCCGCAGCCAGCGGGCGCGTGTTCCATCTCCAGCCGTGCGGTGGGTGCCGGGGCGCGATGGCGAGGCGCGGCGCGGCGGGGAGGTCGAGGCATCTAGGCGTGGTCGCAGAGCCTTCGGGGAGCCAGAGAGCGGCCGTGGGTCGGGCCGTGGGTCTTCGCTGTCTGGAGACCTTCGGCGTCTGGGCAGTGATGCGGCGGGTGGCGGGGTCGGGCTGGGAAGCAGGCGGAGCGGAGCCGCGGGACCCCCGCGCCCGCAGAGCTCTTCAGAGCCCGTCCGCTGCAGTCCGGGAAGCCGCCTCTTAGCTTCCGCGGGTGTCCAGCGTCCGTCACTGCGGGGACCCCCCAGGCTCTGACCGTGCCTGGCTCCACCGGAGGAGCCCCCGGGATGTCTGGGGGGCAGCCCGGGGCGCGGCCAGGAGCCGTGTACCTGGACGAACTCTTCAGTCCCTGGCCCGCCGGCCACGCCGCGGCCTCGGAGGCCACCTTCACTGTCGCGCCCTCTTCTGGGCGGGGCTCGGGCTCCCACCTCGCGCATCCGCCTCCACCCCGACCCCAGCTCTGCGTCGGTGAGGAGGGCGCCTTCCTCTGCGCACGCCGCCCTCCTGTGCTTCCTTCCTTGCTCAGCTCGGCACAAACAGCCGTCCGGCCGGGTCCGGCGCGGGGAGTGGGATGCATCCCATGCCCCCTGTGTTCCCTCCGCACGCACCTGCCCCCCGTCCCTGCTGCATCAACTCCTCCACCTGCCGGCTGCCTGGGTCGCCTCCGAGGGACCCGGACCGTGGGCGCGGAGCGAGGGCTGCGCGTGCGATGTGCGTTTATGGGACCCGTACCGGGAGCGGCCCGAGGCAGCGGAGCGATGTGCAGAGAGAACTTACTGACCCAGGCTTCAGACTTGGCCGCGCTGGAGCGGGGAGAGACGCGGGTTCCCGAGCCCGCCTCCAGCTCCCGCGGCCAGGCGTGGATGCTGTCAGAGAAACCTGTTTTAATGAACTGGGGGGGAAACGCTGAGAACGGCCTTCCTTGACCTGTTGTGCACCTGGGTAGCCTCCAGCCCATGAGCGAGGAAACTGGATGATTTAAATCAGGACTGGCTGCCTCTGACTTAACAGGGGCCGTCCCCTTGTGTCCCTGCACCCCGTTCTCTTCTGGGGACCAAACTCAGTGCCTTAGCGCTGAGCGACACCCCTCCTCATCTGTTTTATTTTTTTATTTTGAGTATTCGGCTCTGGGGATCGAACTCAGAACCTCACATTTGCCAGTCTGGTGCTGTACCCCTGAGCTATATCCCTGGACCAAGAGAGTCTTCCTAAATTGTTAAATTGAGCAGATTGGGCTTGAATTTGTAATCCTCCTGCCTCAAGTCTCCCAGAGTGCTGGGATTACAGGTGTGCACCACCGCAACCAGCCCTTGCTACTTTCGTTCCTCTGAGTCTGCGGGGGAACAAGAGTAGCAAGAACTGGTCTTGGGCTTGGGGGAATCACAGGTTAGGTGTGGGTTGCAAGTGGGCACGAGAGATTGTCCAGGGCTGGTCCATGAGGCCAGACACAGTTCTTTGGTTCTCTTGCAGAAAGCTCCTCTTTGGCCACATCACAGAACGGATGCGTGGAGGACTCCAGTGAGTATTTCTCAGGTGTGTGCACGAAGCTCAGCTGTCTGCAAGTGACTGACCCACCTGCGTGGTGTGGTGCGGGCCCTGGCCCCTGTGCTAGTGTCGGAATGCCTTTGTCCCCACTTTGAGGAGGCCGTGGTGTGGCAGAGGGATGGCTCACAAGTCTGGGTACTGGCAGGTCCTAGGGATACCGAGGTTCCCTCCCTTGGTCACTGTCTGGGCAGCCTGTGGCCGAGGCCGAGTCTGGCCTCATGTCACCCCTCAGTACCCCCCTGGATGGAGGGCCTGCTTCGTCCCTCTAGGGAAATCTAACCTCTCTGGGCATCAGTTGTCCCTGCTTATGCCGACTGGCTGTCCCCTCTGTGTCTTGGCTGCCTGTCCTATGCCCAGCCCCATGAGCTGGCGTGACCATCAGTGGGTTGTAAGTGCCTAGACCACCGATGAAAGGCTTTCACCCCGTGCCCAAGGGGTTGAGCATGTGACTTCATTCCCAGCGGAGGTGGGGATATGCCATCCAAGGGGCCCTGCAGGGAGCTGGGGTGCCACCTGGGCACATGCTTAACTAGAGGTCTGAGAGCTGAGCCTGAGGAAAGGTAGCACCCCGGGCAGGGAGAGAAGAGGGCCGTGTGCAGGGCAGTGTGGGGTGTGGGGTGCTGACAGGCAGCAGAGCAGCAGCCGGACAGGCAGGGGTTGGGGGAGCCAGGTGGCTTTAAACAAGGCAGGCCTGGAATGGGACCATGGGATTTTTCACAAGCTCAGCAACAAAAGCGAGGACATCTTTTGAGCCAGTAGTTCTCTGGGCTGTGGAGTTGGTGCAGGCCTGGGGCTGGGATCACCAGATCCTGAACTCGGAACACGGGGATGTGCAGCGGAAACTGGAGGGCTGGGGGGAAGTGACTCAGGCTGAGTCACTGCCGGGCAGGTAGGCGTGCTGCTGACCCTGTCCCTGTCCCTGCATAGGTGTAGGCACTAAGAGGCCCTCAACTATGAGGGCCCCTTTTCCTGGAGCAGTCACATAGGGACCATTGGACAGTCCCGGAAGAGGCACCAGCTCGGCCAGAAGAGAGGCAGGGCTCCTAGAGAAGGAAGGGTCCCAGTGAGCCCTAGAGAAGGCTAGGGAGGGAGGGAAGCCTTTGGCTGGCTTGGGAGGACAAGAGCTGGCAAGCTTGGGATACTGGCTGACTCTCCAGAGTGAGGGATCAAGGTGGGGACAGACTAGGACTGAGCCTGAGGAATGGACTGGGGGAGCAGCAGGAACCACAGCAGGGCTCAGAGGAGAGAGGAGCATTCGCGTGTTTCCAGCGAGCCTTCCTGTGGGCCTTCACACTAAGCTACATGCCCTTTTTCTTTTTGCCAGTCTTGCTGAGGTGCCCAGGCTGGCCTCAGACTTGAAGTTCTCCTGCCTCAGCCTCCCAAGTAGCTAGGATTACAGGAATGCACCCTGTGATAGGCCCAAGGTTCAAGGCATGACACCGGAAGGGTCAGAACAGTGCAGGGCTGGTCCCTGTAGCTGAAGAGGGTCAGGGGAAGTCCCTGAGCAGGGGCTCCTGCTCTGCGTGCGGCGGCCACATTGAGAGGGGCTGGGCAGGACAGCACTGCTCCCTTGGTGGGGGCTCCCTCCTGGCCTGCGCCAGGCTTCTCATTTCCTGAGTGGACCAGCGGGGACTCGTGCCTTGGCCTTGGAGCCTCTCCTGGTGCACAGCACTGACCGCCAGGCCTTCTCGGGTCTCTCTTGGTGACAGCTCCATCCCCGAGCTGCCTCAGGAATGAAGCGGACGATACTTCAGAGGCCCGAGAAGAGAGCCTGGGGGATGATGTCTTTGACACGGTCAACTCCTCCATCGTGTCTGGCGAGAGCATTCGCTTCTTTGTCAGTGTCAACCTCGAGGTCCAGCCCTCCGTATCTGGTAGGGGGGTGGAACAGGGACAGGTTGGGAGGGGGACCCCACTCTACCAAGTGAGCCCCGAGCACCCTGAGCCCTCCTCCCTTCTCTCCAGAAGGCGAAGCGCTGTCCAGCGGCTGCGTGCTCCTGCACACATCCCGCAAGGTGAGGGGCTGGGGCCTAGTGGGTGTGGTGGGAGGGAGCTGCTTCCTGTGGGTCCCTCCTGTTGTCCCCTTCCCTTGTCATCCACCTCCCCCTCACCCCCGGGAGTTTCTGACAGGGACCTCAGGCCAGCCCCAGGCTGAGGCCTCTCCTGGAAAGGGAACTTCATGATGCTGGGCAGGGGCAGCCAGAGGGCGCCATGGAGGAGCGAGGCCCAGGAGGGACAGTGGTCTCATTGCTGGGCCTGGGGTCCCTCCAGTACCTGAAGTTAAAGAACTTCAGGGAAGAGATCCGAGCACACCGGGATCTGGACGGCTTCCTGGCCCAGGCCAGCATCATTCTGAACGAAACGGCCACCTCCCTGGACGACGTGCTGCGGACCATGCTGAGCCGCTTTGCCCAGGACCCCAACCACGCGGAGCCTGACTGCAACTTGGAGCTCATCATGGCCAAGCTCTTCACAGATGCGGGGGCCCCTACAGAGAGTAAAGGTGTGGCCTGTCCCCCCGCCCCAGCAGGGAGGTCTGGGGGCACAGCTGAGCCTCCCCTCTCCCTTCACTCCGTCCTCAGTGCACCTGCTGTCAGATACCATCCAAGGGGTCACGGCCACAGTCAGAGGGGTGCAGTACCAGCAGTCATGGCTCTGCATCATGTGAGTTGCCAGGCTGTGTCGTCGTTGTCCCCCCGCCCCAAGTCACACTGGAGTGCAGTATCTCCTGTCCCTGCCAAGGCTGCCTGGCCACAAGTGACCCAGCTCTGGCGACACCATTTGGGAGAAGAGGGTCCATCATGCCCTCGGTCTTTATTCTCCCAGCAGAGGTCACCAGGAGCCAAAGTCAGGGGGACTGGGTTGGGGGCAGCTCCCGAGGGTGGCATCTCCATCCCATGTGCCCTCCTGTCCCTGCCAGCTGTACCATGAAGGCCCTGCAGAAGCGACACGTGTGCATCAGCCGTCTGGTTCGCCCGCAGAACTGGGGCGAAAACTCCTGCGAGGTTCGGTTCGTCATCCTGGTGCTGGCTCCACCCAAGATGGTGAGTGCAGGGTCTTAGGGTTTGGGGGCCCAGGCTGGTGCCTCCTTCTCCAAAGCGTGTCTGAAGGCCTCCTGTGCATCCCTCTCCTCGCTCTCCAGTGCCTTCTCAGACACTTCCTTGCTAGGTCCCTGCTGCATCCAAATTTCCCCAGAGGTTGCCCATAGCATTGTCTTTCCTTGTGGACTGAGAAGGCACTCCATTTCTCACATCGTGGCCTTTCTGCGGCCTGCTGTTCCCACCCTAACCCTTCTCCTAATTGACTGACTTTAAAATTTGCTGGCCAACACTCCCCACTCTTTTCTCGGGCTATACACTGCTCCGTCAGGCTACCCTGCTTTTGTGGAGGCTGAGACTGGTATAATTTGGGGATTCTTCCAATAAAGGACTTTGAAATCTTGTATAGAGAATTATGAGGCCCCCTTCATAAGCCTTTTAGAGCTTTAACATTTAATCCATTAGCTTTCTGGTAAAGTGTTGTAGACTAAACTGAGGACCTAATGCATGCAGACAAGCATTCTACCGCTGAGCACATCCTCTGCCCTCCATTAGCTCCCTCCTTTCCTTTCTCCCTTTCTTCCGCTTTCTTTGGTTGGTACTGGGGATTAAACACAGAGCCTTCACATTGAGCTACATCCCCTACCCCCTTTTTTTTTTTTTTTTTTTTTTGTGGCACCAGGAATTGAACTCACAACCTCATGCCTGTCAGATAGGCACTTACGTCACTGAGCCAAACTCCCAGCCCTGGTTTTTTGAGGCAGGGTCGCACTGTGTAGCTCAGGCCGGCCTTGCGCTCTCCTTGTAGCCCAAGCCGGCCTCAAACTCACAATGCTCCTCCTACCTCGGCCTTCCGAGTGCTGGGATTAAAGGCATGCAACACCACACCCAACTTTTCCCCCTACCCTTTTTTTACTTTTTATTTTGAGATGGTCTCCCTAAGTCTCTTAAATTGCCCAAGGTAGACTCATACTTGAAATCTTCCTGCCTCAGCCTCCCAGAGTGCTGGGATTACAGGGCTGTGCCACAACACCTGGCTCCATTAGCTTCTCGACGATTCTGCCTCTGCCTCTGGTAGAGGCTTATTCCTTTGGTTTTCTCTAGGCAAAGGGAGTGGTAAGGAAATGTCCCTTCCAAGGGTCTTGTAGCTGCTGTCTGCAAGGGTACCAGGGAGAAAGCAAGGACAGCTCACGGTGACAGGGAGTAGCAACTCTCAGGGTGGCCAGAACAGTGAAAGAAGCAATAGCCTATAGCTGGATGCCTTGGGATGGGTCACCCACCCTGTACACTGGGCTTCTCCCCAGGAACGCAGGCTGTTCTGCAGCGTGGGGTGCAGAACTCTGGGAACAGCCCTGAGCATGATCGAGGGGCAGGTGCTGCCCCAGGTCCCCAGGCTGGGAGGTGAGCAGGTTGCTGAGCTGGACACTTGAGTTCATGGTTCATGGACACAACGAGATTGGCCAGCAGGCATGAGACCAGGTGCAATGGCCCTGGACCTCCTTTGAAAGTCAAATAACCAGCACAAGTGCAAATACCACCGGGGAGGTATGGCTGGTTAGGGAAATGTTTTGCTCTATTGTGGTTTCCTATCAGTGTTTTTTGTTTGTTTTTTTGTCTTCTGTTTTTCCGTTTTCGTGGTGCTGGGGATCAAGCCCAGGGCCTTGCATATGCTAAGCCAGCGCTCTGTGCCTAGCTATCTCCCCATCAGATTTTTGTTGCTTAGGTCAACTAGTATCTGAGTTTATAAGAAATGTATTACAGTGAGCGTAGTGGCACACGCCTGTGATCCCAGCACTCGGGAGGCTGAGCGAGGCTGAGTTCAAGGTCAGCTTGAACTACATAGTGAGACTCTGCCTCAAAAAAACCAAGTGTTACATTGACGGTTGTTGTAGTGATCTAGTGAAATGGTGGCCCATGTGCCCTAGTGCCTGAACTTTGGGGAACACTGCCAGCTCCCAGGGGCACCTCTGCCACCTGCTGGGGATGCTGTGCTTGCCAAGGGCACAGTGCTTTGTCCTGCAGGACTTCAGATGCACTCTCCCCTATCTTCCGTGTCCAGAAAAGCACCAAGACTGCCATGGAGGTGGCACGCACATTCGCCACCATGTTTTCAGACATCACCTTCCGCCAGAAGCTCCTGAAGACCCGCACAGAGGAAGAATTCAAGGAGGCGTTGATGCAGCAGAGACATCTGCTCACCACGACGATACCAACAGCAAACGGACACGGCAGAGGCTCCTTCCATGCCCACAGACACCCGCAGGTACAGGCACAGGTGGGCATGGGCAGGAGGGCCCTGAGCAGCCAGGACTGACAAGCTCTGTCTTCTCTCCCAGCCCCCGAAGTGCAAGGACTTCTTCCCTTTTGGGAGGGGCATCCGGGAGGACATCTCACGCAGGTTTTCCGTGTACTCGCAGGACTTCACTGATGGTACGCGGCCCCGCTGCCCACCCAGCTTAGCCCTTCAGGCCTCTAGGACCACATGCGTGTCCGTCCCGCCTCCCCGACAACCCTCTTGCCCCACCCCTTTTCCTAGGGATCATGGGGAAAAGCAAGGCTGTGGGCAAATACATCACCACCACCCTGTTCCTCTACTTCGCCTGCCTCCTGCCCACAATTGCGTTTGGGTCCCTGAACGATGAGAACACAAACGGGGCCATCGGTGAGGGCCTGGGGCCTGGCAGGGCTGTACTGGGCAGGGCCACAGTGCTGGCTGTGCCCGCCTGACCTCCCTACTCCGCAGATGTGCAGAAGACCATAGTCGGCCAGAGTATTGGCGGCTTCCTGTACGCGATCTTCTCCGGGCAGCCACTGGTGATTCTGCTGACGACTGCGCCCCTGGCCATCTACACCCAGGGTGCAGTGGGGGTTGCGGCGGGAGATGGTGCCTGAGGCCCGAGGTCACCCCTGGGACCTGACCACCCGTCCTGCCC
>RJWM01041236.1:0-14996 GCA_004363535.1 Dasyprocta punctata
TGCATGGTGCCGACTCACAAGAGGTCTTAACTTCTTGTTGGCTTCTTGCTCTCCCCTGCAGTCTGCAAATGGCACAGACTACAGGAGAGGGCTGGTGTCTGCTCTCACCCCGTCAGCCTGTGCATGGTGCTGACTCACAGTGGGGTCTTAGCTTCTTCTTGATGTCTTGCTCTCCTCCCCCACAGTCCACAAATAGCTCAGACTACAGGAGAGGGCTGGTGTCTGTCTCTACCCCAGTCAGCCCATGCTCAAACTCAATTTTAAAGAAATGATATCACTATCAATTATTGGAGACTGACAGGAAACCTATAACAAGAGTGACTTGAATGGCAGTGTTAATTCAGTGTCAATTTCTCTCATGTAAAATTCCAGAGGTCTCCATTTAGGATTTGTATGGTCTCTATGATGACAGGTACTCAGGGTTCTCTCATCTTCTAGTGCTGCTATACTCAAAATGCAGCTTTTGCCTCACAGTCCAAGGTGTCTACTCAAACTCCCACAATCGTGTCAGCGCATCTACAAGATGGATAAAAGAACATACCCTCTTCCTTGAAGACTTGCTTCCACTACTTCTGCTTATGTGTGATTGGCCAGAAGAGAATCAAATGGAATTCTGGGAAATGTAATGTACTTTCTATTTTGGGTAGCCATATGCTTGTCTAGAATTCTGGGATTTTATTGCCAAAGGAAGAATGATAGAACAGATATAGAGGAACAAATAGAAGTCTCATTCGTCATTTCCCGTTACCATTTGGATAAAGTCTGAACTCATTCCTGTGCTCAACAAGATTCTGATTGATCTAGTTACCACTTGATCTCTGGCCTTATTTCTGGGTGCTCACTTATATTGTTTTGCTACTTCATTTTCTCTAAAGTACAGAGCCTTTAGACCTCAGTGCCTTTGTTTATATACTTATTGCTAGGATTTAAGAATTCTAGATTAGGCCCTCTGTCCATATGATATATACATTTTTATAATATGTCATACTTCATCTTTATAGCACTTACCACAACTGCAATTGCAAATTATTTGTATTATGATATGTTTAATATATATCTTCCCCTACCCTATAAGTTGCATGAATGCAGAAATTTTGCTTTGTTGAAATTTTGCTTTTTTGCCTATATTCCCAGTATTGAATACCACATTTGGCACAAATTAGGCCCTTAATAAGTATTTGTGGGATCAGTGAGTAACTTTCTAGAGGAATGCTCTTATTCTATAGATAATGTAATGGTTTAACCAGAATATTCAAAGAATTCAGATTTTAGTTTCTTTAATCGGTTAGTTAAAACAAACATTTAACTCACGTTGGAATGGTCTGGTCCAATTTCTTGCCTTAGCAAGGATAGTGCATCAAATAATATTTATTCTTCCTTTGATGGTCATTATTGTTACACATCTAAAAGTCAACATTTTAACTGCCAATCAGCGCTGACCAAATCCACAGACGCAAAATGAGGCAGCAATCATGTGAACAGAACCTGTGTAACTCTGGGAGACAGACTGGAAAGTTGCTTTAAACAAATGTGCTCTGTATTAGCTGGGCTTCTTTCCAAATTCTTCTTCCCTGAAAAGTTCAATGATTGTACTTCTGGGTTGATGAAGGATTTATTTTATGTAGAAATTTTCACCCTTATGTTGAAAAAAAACTTTTTTTAAAGTGTCAGTGGCATGTTGAGGCTGTGAAAGCCATGCCTAAGTTCAACAATTCTTTTTTAAATGGCAGAGAGAAAATGGCATCATTTCTTGTCCTGATTTTTAAACATAAGCTGCTAGAATCACCATGAAGGAGGAAGGCCAAGAAGCAGGAAGATGATCTTTGGAATACCCTGAATTCTGGTGAAAGTCCACAAGCTTGCAGAATGTTGTGATTTAGAGATTTAAAATGTTTTGAAAGCTGCTATTCTCAGTTTTCCTGGAATATGGGACTGAGGAAACAGAATCTTTACATTTGTCAAAGGCTTCTAAAACCACAGCACTCTTTGGCATTTGTTCAAGATTTTAATTTAATAAGACATGTCTTGCATCTTTGAAAAGTTTAGTAGTTTAAATCTTTAAAACAAATTCCCAGTAACTGAAAATCGACCTTTTTCTTTCCTGATACTTCAAATAACACTCACCTGTTGTGGACTCCCTGTAGTCTGACCTCGTTCCCCTCCTGCTGGTTAGTGTTGTCATCTCTCACCTTTGAAATGGCAAAGAGTTAAGTCACAGAGCTAAAAGTTCTAAAAGGTGGAGATGAATGGATGTAGGGGCAAATGCATGATAGTGGTAAACTTTAATTTGAACTAAAACCAGTTCTATTCCCAAACTGTTCCCAAAATAATTTGTCTTCTAGAGAAATTTAGTCATCAACGTCTAAACACAAACCAGGAATAAAGGCCAAAATTTTATTCATCTAAAAGAGCTATTTCACAGTGTGTTTCAGCAATTAACAATTCAGATGAGACTGGTGCAGTTTAAAATATGCACCATCTCTTCTAATTAAGACAATGCCTATGTACCTATTCCTAGTAGCTTTAAAGCAGGTTTGAATCAACGGGAACAACTAGGCTTTCCAGCAAGGAAACTGTCAGTCAATAAGTGTTCTGACTACTTGATATTCAGAATAATACGATCATGTAGGAATGTAATCAATCAATCAATCAGTCAAGCAGGGCTTTCTCTGGGAGTGGAGGAGAACAATGGAGAGAAATAGTTCTCAGAGTAATGAGAGGAGAGAGGTAATATTATGGCTACACTGATACTATGCAGTGAGGAAAATCTATTTTCAGCTTAGATCCCAATGAGGAAGTGACACCTCCTGTTGTAGAGTTGCTAAACAGTCCCTCCTTTGGCTCTGGCTAAGTGGCAGATGCCAACAAAATGTAGACTGAGTCCTCGAAGTAGCAGAGAGAGGAAGAGAGGCTGGCCGGGTGCATCATTCCCTGGAGGATTAGCAAACCAGGAGCCAGGATAGTTTGGGTAAGCAGAATTTATCAAGGAAACAAAAACCTCCTCAGTCTTGCTTTACCTGGAGAAATAAGGAAGGAATGAAAACCAATACTGAGAAGGTGAAGAGGATCACAGCAGGGAGCACACAAAAGGAGACCCGCACGTGTTGCAAATAAAGAAGGGGTTCCTCCTCTGCCACTTACCAGTGTGCAGTGGTGCTGGGCTACTCCCTGGGCTACGATGATAAAAAGATGCAATTTCTGCATTTTAGAGACATTTAGAGAAAAGTATTTAGAAAATGCTATAGGGATTTGATATTGTTACAGCAGCCAAATGTGATCTCGTACAGTGTTATCTTGTACTAGAGCTGTTTCATTTGAAGGCAAAAAGGAAACGTGAGTGGTGTATACTTACTAAGCCATACAGAAAGTCATGAGTCCCTTGGATGAGGCGAGTGACCAAATACGTAGGTATTTAGAAGTTAAACGAAAGGCAGATATGAGCCCGAAAGATGAGAGGCAAGATAGAAGGAGCAGTGGACTCGTCTTATTGAACAGGGTGTGGACTAGTTTTTCCACTGTTAAATGCACGCCGTAAGTCATCTGTGGTATATTATAGGTTAGTGTCTTAGTCTGTTTTGTGTGCCTATAACAGAACACCACTGAGGCAATGGTTTATAAAGCACAAAAATTTGTTTGGGAGATTGGAATGTTTAAAATGAAGACACCTGCAGATGCAGCTATTTGCTGAGGGCTGATCTTCTATCTTCTGCAGGAGAGAATCTTTCCTCACAAGGCAGAAGGTAGGAAGGCACGTGAATCAATACTGAATGAAGCCTCTTTCATAAGTACTTTTTTTTTGGTACTGGGGATCAAACTCACGACCTTGTGCTTGCCAGGCAGGCGCTTATGCCACTGAGCTAAATCCCCAGCCCTTTTGTAAGTACTTTAATTCTATTCATAGCCTAATGATCTCATAAAAGCCCTACCTTTTATTAGTATCATACTGGCCATTTAGTTTCAAAAGCTGAAGTTTGAAGGGGACACATTCAAACCATAGCAGTTCATCAGTCTTAACCCAAAAATGTATAAGAGCCAGAATTCCTTTGTTCATCAGAAGATAATTTAAATGGGTAAATTATTAGAACTGACTAGAGATGAGTTATGATGGGGTTGCAAATTTGTAATATAGCAGTAATTCTAGATAGTAATTAGCTATACACATACTTTCCATAAAGCATGCATACAATTTTTAGAATTCTTATATTTTACCCCTTTATTTGTCAGACAGCTCTTTGAATCATGAGACCCCACTGAGCTATTTCAGACAAAATTCTGTGGCTTTGAATGCCCAGAAATGGGTATATTGAATCCTTTCAGAATATTTTATTAACCAAAGAGACCTAGTTCCAGCAAAGCGTGCTACAAATAAATCTCCCTAGTCCTCTGCACATGAAAGACTTACATTCTATCTCAATGAGTACAGTTTATAAAGAACAACCAGCTACAGTTTTAAAATATATAGCTTTGGTCTTGGATACTTATCATGCACTAGAGCTGTATATTGGTTTGGATTTGAGCAACAAGAAAAATAGGAGAGCCGTACCCTTAATATTACTCACTCCATGAAGAAATTCATGTATGTATTAAAGGAAGTTAATGCTTGGGCAGATGGGTATGTAGAAATTAAAGGACAGGCATGATAGAGCTTAAATGGCAGAGATGGGGTGGTGAAAGTAGTAGGTTTAAGGGTCAAAGATGTGGATGTGAGTTTTCTTCTGCCTAACCAGGTGAGTAATCTTGGACAAGCCATTTAAACTTTTTGTTCTTTAATTTTCTCCTCTGCATAATTTTATGTGTTACTGTGAAATACATATGATAGACCATATGTAAGAGGACACTGTAATTGTACAAAAAGTGAGACTTTTAGAAATTAGGGGATAATAGAAAAAGCAATGGCCTAGAAAAAGTTGAACATTTTCCATAAAGGGTTAAATAATAAATATTTTGGCTCTATGCGCCGTATACTATCTGTGGCAACTACTCAAATCTGTTGTTGTAGTGTGAAAGGGGCTAAATGTAT
This sequence comes from Dasyprocta punctata, assembly GCA_004363535.1. Taxonomy (NCBI): domain Eukaryota; kingdom Metazoa; phylum Chordata; class Mammalia; order Rodentia; family Dasyproctidae; genus Dasyprocta; species Dasyprocta punctata. The sequence continues at coordinate 5,021 of RJWM01041236.1, forward strand.
GTATGAATTAATGCATCATTAAACTTTATTTAAAAAATCAGAAAATAGACTGGATTGGCTAAGGAGCTATAGTTTGCCAGCTTCTAAACTAGAACTCTAAATAATTGAATTCTAGTCCTAACTCTGTTTTAATCTAGCTAGGTGACCTTGTGAAAGTTATTTTCAGTTCCTGAGCTTCAGGTTTTTTATCACCATCTGACCTTCCCAGGTCTCTTCAATGTGATAACATGAAAAAGAGTGAGGCAGAGATAAGAAATTGCAAGAGTGAAAGGTTATAATGAACAACATTTTGATGAAAAAATTACAGCAGTGCATAAGATGAAGAATTAATTGAGGTCTAAGTACAGCATGGGTATAGATAGAAAGGATGTAGTATAAAGCCTGAGAAAGGACAGTAAATAATTGTGTTGCTTCTATAGTACCCAGATATATCACAGTGAATGTGGCATAGAATTGACCTCGGCTTCTCTTCCAACAAGAAATCCCTCTCAGCCCAAGAACAGAGAGTGGTCTGGCATTTAGGGGCCTAATCTGTGTCACCACCCCAAAACATCAGGGGGTAAGGTCTAGATTAGAGGAAACCCTTAACAAACATTATTGGTTACCTTCTGTTAATCCCTCAGCACTCACTCTATCTGTGGCAAATGGCTACTTACCCAAGAACTCATGATTTTCCATTCTTTGGCCACAGGTACTTTGCTTGCATCAGGGAAGACCAGAAATGCTGAGAGTTAACTTTTTCAGGAGTTGCCCACACCCAGTGAGAGATGGAAGCTGGTAGAATAATGGCCCAGATCCCTTGCTCCTTGGGTGAGCCAGCTCTGAGAGGTCTTCTGCACTGTTTCCCAGAGATTCACATAGGAATTAAGCCCCTAAATAGCAGTCGATTCACTAATTCCCCCTTTTATTCATGTTCTTCTCTTGCCTGTCTTAATTTCCCCTCTCTTACAAGTGCTTCCTTGGATTAACTGTCCAATAAGCTATTTAGACCTAAATCTTTGGCTTAGGGTCTGCTACTTGGGTAACTTAAATGAAGACAATGCTCTTTAGCTACAATTATTAGGAGATAGTAAAATACTTAAAAATACATGGCTCCTTCAGTTTTAGGGCCTGTTTCAGTTACTTTCTTACAGCTGACACAATATTTGACACCCACAACTGTAAGGAGGAAATGTTTATTTTAGCTCACAGTTTGTAGAGGTTTCAGTCCATAGTTGGTTGGCTCCAAGGCAGAGTAGCCTGGCAGAGGAGCATGATAGAGGAAGCTTGCTCATGGCACTGCAGGCAGGAAGCAGCAAGAGGTATCAAGGGAGGAGAGAGGAAGATAAAACCTCTATGATATTCCCCTAGTGACCCATCTCCTTCTCAGACCAGGCTTCACCTACCAACAAAACCTTTAGCTCTAAACTCATCAGTGGACTCATCCACTGATAAATATCCCACCTGAATGATCCAGTCACCTCCCAAAAGCCCTTCCTATGAGCGCATAAGACTCTGGGGGAACACCTAGATATAAACCAAAACAGGACCATAAAATGTTCCCTACAAAATATTGAAATACTGGAAAAGCAAGTCCATAGCTGTATGGTAAGCTCACCAGCCTTCATGGATCCAAAAAAATTATCATGCAGTCATCGTCCATTCATCTATTCACCCATCATCCATCACTCTACCCATCCTTTTAGCTAGCCAGCCAGTTAGCTATTTCCTTTGTCTAACCATTCCTCATACAATTATTGAATTGCTGCTCTCTTTTAAATGTTATGTTAATCACTAGGGACAAGAAGATATCAAGTCCATACCCTTTAGAAGTTAAAAGTCAATTCAACTGAACAAATAATTAAAAGCTATTGTTTGGAAAGCTTAAGGTAGGTTCTGCTATTTTATGCTGGTTGTCTTTACCTCTATTGTCTAATAATGTCTAAATATGGCCCCATGAATTGAGGTTGCCTCTTTCCTATTATTATTAATCTATTTATTTATTTATTTATTTTGGTACCGAGAATTGAACTCACAACCTCATGCTTGCCAGGCAGGTACTGTGCCACTGAGCTATATCCCTGGTCCTTGTCTTTCTTATTATTAAATGCTTGGTTAAAATGTTATCTGCTTCCTGTATGAATTTCTCTCTTACTCATCATCTGTTCTCATCTTTTTAAGGAGTTTATACCTTGTGGCCTCAAATCTAATGTGTGATTAAAGGTCAGAATAGGAAGGATGAAGCTCTGGGAATGTACTGTATCTGACCATCAAAAGCATCTACTTGTCTGCTCCAACTGTGTTAGAATAATTTATCTCTTGTCTTGGCTTCCTTTCTGATACGCACATGTTTCTGTCAAGGTTGCTATAGTTTCAATACTGAATCTCCCCAAAATGTTTGTCTCCAGCCTGTGGTGCTATTGGGAGATATTAGAATATTTAAGGAGTAAGGCCTAATGGGAAAAAGTTAGGTCACCTGGAAGCACGCCTTTAAGGAATTTCAGAAACCAAGCCTTTCTGTTTCTCTCTCTCTCTCTCTCTTCTCGTTTGTTCTTTGCTCTCACAGTGTGAGCAGTTTTCTTTGCCATTCACTCCCACACAATGTATTATTGCACCACAGGCTCATAGGTAATGGGGTTCAGTGACCATGGACTGAAAGCATGAGGCAAAATAAACCTTTCTTTTCAGAAGTTGATTATCTCAGGTATTTTGTCACAGTGATGGAAAGTCAACTGACACCAAACCTCTTATAAGATCCATTATATATACATTAATAATAACAAATAGCTGCTGTACCATGTTTTGTAATTTTCTAAGAACTCCCTTATAAAATTTCAGAATTGGAAGAAATATTGAAGGTCATCATCTAGTCCAGCCACACATAATATCCAAATCTTTCCTACAGCATATGCTTAAATCCTCCCACTGATTTTCAAGACCGTTTTCTCTAATTTTCTTACCTGGAGCCATAACTTGCTGCAAGATAGGGCAGGTGCTTTGTAAAGTGAATGTCTACTTAGTGCATGTGTCTTGTCTTACCACTTTCCTTGCTGTTGGGACAAAATTCTTGCAATTTAAAGGAGGAGAGACTTATTTTGGCTCATATTTTTACTCCATGGTTGGCCAGATCCAAGGCAGGAAGGCATGATGGGAGGGCCTGGCTGCTCAGATGATGGCATCTGGGAACCAGTGAGTGAAGGACAATCAGGGAGAGAAATATATCCTTCCAGACCATGACCCCAGTGACCTGCTTATAACCAGGCTCCAACTCCTAAAAAGTTGGATAACAACAGGCTCCTTCCTACAATCCACTTCTAAAAACCCCACCTATGAGAACATGAGGCTCTTGGGGAGTATCTAAATATAAACCAGAACAGTATTCTTTACGTAAAATTCCTCTTTTCCAGTTACTTTTGTTACTAAACTAAATTACTATGAAGTATTATTATGTTCATGGGTTCTGTGAGTCAGAAATTCAGACAGGATGTAGCACAGTTGATTCATCTGTGCCCCATATAGCTTTCAGCCTTGGCTACATCTTAAAGATCAGAAGATTGGGAAAGGTTTGTTTGTTCACATAAGTAGTGGTTGATGCTGATTGTTAGTTGGGATAGCTTAATCAGCTGTAGCTGTAGCTGGAACATATGCATGAGGCTGTTGGCTTATTCATACCACGGGTACTGAGTTCCCAGGGAAAGAGTACCAAGAGAGAACTGAGAAGAAGAGGTATACTTTTTATAAAGTATCTTGGCAAGTCACACAGTAACATTTTCTCTACAGGTCAAGACCATAACAAAGATCTATCCTCATTCAGGGAAGAATATTTTGATTTTTATCACTGAGTGGGAGACAAATAATATCACATTTTAAGAACAAGTGGGATGGGATATACATAGGCATTGCTGTCATTGGAAAATATAGTCTGAGGGCTGGGGATTTAGCTCAGCAGCACAAGAGTCTGCCTGGTATGTGTGAGGTTATAAGTTCAATCCCTGTACTAAAATATATATATATATATAGTGTGACTTATGCTTCTTGTGCCTTAGGCTCTGTGCCCTGCTTCAAGGGAAGCCCCTTGGCCTGGACCCAGTTCTGTATGAATTTATTCATTATAATGATAAATCTATTTTCCTGAGGCATCTACACCCTAGCCTTCATTCTTTGTACTTGGGGCCACATGCATCAATCTTTTGCTTCTTGTGTATTTAATGAACTCTGTCCAGTCATTCTGGAGTTTCTGGCTCTTTGGGCTAACCATCCTAAGTCTGGGGGTGTCAGTTCATCTTATACATTCTTCTCTGGCAGGCGTCATTTGATTTTTAAGTCCTTTAATATGCTGAGATCCTCAAATGAATACATACTCCAGATGTGACTCTTCTATTTCGGACGATGATCACTCTCTTGATATAATTCTGAACAACCTTCAGTCAGTCAGCCCAGGCTGTTCTGGCTTTAATTTCTGGTAGCCACATGGTACTGCTGACTCATACTCAGCCTACTCTCAACTAAACCTCCAAAATCCTTTCACATGTGTTGCTGCTAATCCATGTTCCTCACTGTGTACTTGAGATTTTTTTTTTTAAATTAAAGTTCAAAATTTTTCACTTTCTCTGTTGAAGTTCATCTCAATAAACTTATTTCATCATTCTAGCTGTTAAATCATTTTGAATATTGAGCGTTATGCATTGTACTAGAATGGCTTTCAAAGGTGCGTGTGGCCCCACAACTTTGTTACCCCATCCAAAACATCTAAGTCATTGATAAATATGTAGAATGCATATATGATTGCTTATTTGATGAGCCTATAGGCCAGTGGTGGTGAACCTAAGGCATGTGTGGCACAGCAGAAACACAGAGCCCCCTCTGTTGGCCTGCAAGCCAAGTTGCCCCAGCATCAGATATTCAGGTTTAATTGCAGCACTGGAGCTTTGAGATAAATAAGTGAACTCTGGATGCAGTTTGGGTGCTTGGTCTCTAAAATGTTCGCCATCACTGACACAGACCAGAAGTGGATGAGCAGGTAAAAATCATCCCTAATCTTGAGATGGGCTCAGAGAAAGGGCTCAGAGAAGATTGGGATCTGCTCAAAGTCACATTATAATAGATGGAGCAAAGGAGAAATTTGAACCTGTATTCTCTGCTCTTTTGCTACACTGAGATATTTCTCCAACTCCAGGCACTTGGCTATGGAGGATTCAAAGGAAGAGAAAAGTGCAAGCTATGTGAGAATGAAAATAAGCTCTGACAGTGACTTGTGGGAAAGTCAACATGAAACATTCCTTACATAATTTCCTTTTCTACTGTAGTGCATTTAATTCCCTTTACATTCAGATCCTTCAGTCTCTGAAAGCTGTTTCCCGAGCTGTCTCCTTGAATCATGTATCTACATAAATTCACATCTCCTACAAGAAGATACCAGAAAGCAAAACTAGGACGAACCCTCATGTCTGCCAAAGTTGAGGTGAATCAAGAATGGAGCTGAGAAGGATGACCAATGAATGCAGTTAGCCTGGGATGTCTTGATTTTAGCTCTGAATGTCATTGGAAACTGCTCAGTCCTGGGAAAATCAGAGGGTTCATTGCTGTGAGAGTTAATCTTAGGTGTCTCCTTCACTGAACTAAGGAATACCCAGAGAACTGATAAAACAGTATTTGGGGGGATAGATTCGCATGTGAGTCTGAATAGATGATGTAGGGAGATCCAGTCTCATTGTGGGTGAGCACATCCTATTGACAGGGGCCCAGTTAGAAAAAAACAAAGGAAAAGGGCCTGGTTTCACTCTATCTCCTGAAGCTGGCATACACTCTCATTATCCTGCCCTTGGATGTTAGAACTCCAGAATCTTTGGATTTTGAACTCTGGGACTTACATCAGAATCCTCCTCTACCTGAGGTCCTCCGGCCTTTAGAGTTGGACTGAGCTGTGCTACTGGCATCCCAGACTCTGTAGCTCTCAAGCAACCTGTCCTGGTCCTTCTCAGTCCCCAGAATAATGGGAGCTGCTTCCCCTAATAAATCCCTTCTCATGTATCTCTGTATATCCTATTGATTCTGTGTCCCTGAGAACCCTATTACAGTTCGCTCTGTGAGTAGACTAGTGCAGCATTCTACACTCTAGTGTCCTTTGTGTTGTACTGGTATAAGGTGACCATTCTTTCACAGGCTTTTCATCAAAAAGTAGAGTCTGTTTCCTCTCCCTTTAAGTCTGGTCTGTTCTACAACAATACGTAATACAGGAGAAGTAGTGCTGGGGCAGTTTCCTTGCTCAGGCTTTAAGACATTAGCAGCTTCTCTTTCCTGTCTCTTGGAGTGCTTGCTCTTGAAGTTCCAGATCACTGCTCAAGAGGTCCAGTCACTCTCAGACTGCCATGCCGAAGTGATTACACATGGGCATTCCTGTTAATGGTGCCAGCTGAGCACAGCCTTCCATCCATCACCATGGCACCAGACAAGAAAGAAAAGGTATTTCGGACACTCCAGACCAGCCTGTGCACCAAATGAATACCACACCTGAGGTTACCAAGCACACTCATTTAGGTCATATAAAATAAAAGAAGTCTCCCTCAATTTTTGGCCCACAAAATAAGATATAATAAAATAATTATTTTAAACTGCCAGCTTTTGGGGTGATCAGTTATACAGCAAGAAATAGCTTAGCAAATGCTAAAACTGGCCTAAGTAAGCCATATCTCATTTTTCTAGTCCATATTATAAATGATACGCTATTCATCTGAACATTCTGTATAAGATCTATGCCATTTCTGACTAACTTTGGCAAGCCTCTTCTGTACTTGTAAATGGTGTAGGGTGAGCTGAGATACTGGCTTTTGCTACCTACAACCAATCTTCCTGTATCACCTTGGCATAGCATCTTGGCAAACTTCTTTCCCTGTGATCTGGCTCATCTCTGTGAAGTATGCTTCAAGGACTCCTTCTTGATGAGATTCACATTTTCCATTCCAGTCTTTGGCAATATTTTAGTGATAACGACTGCATCCTTTAGGCTACCATCTCCACCAAGTGAAATCTCAGGCATCATTACATTTATCAGAAAATTCTTGACCGATTTCCTCCACTTTGGCTTCATGACTAAAAATCTGATTGATAAAACTCTAGATTCCTGGAGGGTAAGGGCTGTTTTAAATGTCTCTGTGGATGAATGAATACATTCTCACCACTATGATAGTACTAGGTAGCTGTTCTTCTGCCACTTTTCATCCAAGTCATTTAACTTAAGCCCTTTTTAGTGACTTTGTTTCCAGAAAAAATACTTTCTTTGTTGTCATTTTGTTTTGTTTTGTTTTGTTTTGTTTGGTACCAGTGATCAAACCCATGACCTCGCGCTTGCCAGGCAGGCACCTGTGCTGCTGAGCTAAACCCCTGGGCCTAATCTCAGGAAAGATAATTCTTGAGAAAGAGTAGAGTCTGCTGTTGTTAACAGGTTTTTAAATAGGAAGAGGATGAGAGGCTCTTGCATCATTTTGGGACTTTTCAGCCTTCAATTCTCAGTGAATAATTTGCTTCTGATCATATTCCTGCTGAAAATCTTTGACATTTTTCAAACTGTGAGAAAGAAGAAGGTAACACAAATGTTTGCTTATCATGAATTGGGGTGGCAGGAGCAAGTGTCAGGATGAGGCTCACAGAGTCAGCTCACAGGTGTCAGCTACGTAGGAAAAATATTCCCTGAAGAATCTCAGACTGTTGAGACTAAAAAGGACCATTGAAGAAAAGAAGTATAAGAACATGGAGCTCTTATAGGTTGGGGTGGAATTAGCACAAGAACCCCAGTCTCCAATCTCTTTGTCAAATGACTTTAACACTGTACCATGCAATAAAGAAGTGTGAATTTCTAGGTCAAGAGGCCAGAACCACATGCATGTGACTCCCCATCCTCTCTCCAAAATCGATTGAAATCATGACAGATGTTCCAGAGAAAATAAACCCCCAGCAATGTGGAGATGGAAGCAGGTTTATCATCACTTGGAAGTTATTAACAAATATTTGGAAGGCAGGCAGTGAAAGGGAACACACTGACAGGTAAACAGATGGAGGAACCCACCACTGCCAGAAGGAAGGCTGTCACTCACCCTGGAGCCAGTCTTCTCCAGGAATGCTGGAAGCCTGGACTTTTCAGGTAGAGAGCGGTAGTGTGGGAGGTGGCACATAAACTGTGGAGGAAGTGTGTGCTGGAAGGCCGCCTGTGGTAAGGCTGTGCCAGGTCCCCTCCCCCAGCCCTTAATGCTAAAGTGCTCATTTGTCCTATTCATGGTGCTGCAGAAGAACCCACAGCTGTGGGTTCATCTCCAGGACCAAACTGGGTATGCTGTCACCCTAAGAAATCATAAAAGCTGCCTAGGGAGCGAGTAAGAGTTTCCAGTGTGGATGGCTAGACTTCTGTGGCAAAGCCCTCCTGTTTGGCAAAAGGGAGATGGTTAAGTGGTGAGCAGTTTCCCAGTCTCACACTCTAAAGTGCAGTGCCCATCAGCAAACATGGTCAGTATGAGGACACAACAACTTCCCCCATATTCAGGGAGAAGCCTTTAAAGAAAAGACCCACACAACTGAAGAAGAAATTGCCAACCAACACATTAACCTGCATGCAACCAAGAATACTTAGCCATATGCCAGAAATGATTTTTTCAAGAAAGAGGGAGCAAGAGGAAAAAAAAAAAAAGACACAAGACTATGGAGAACTGAACATTTAAAAACACCTCCTATTTAAATCAATGAGAACAATTACAACAAACAAAAATGTAATCAGGGAATGAGAGAGACAGAGTTCTCGGAAATGAAAAATGTTTGCTATACATCAAAATAAATTGTAGTAATGAAATACATAACCCATTGAATAAAATGGGAATCCACAAGTCTGTACACTTTAAACAAAAGTGATAGATAGATAGATAGATAGATAGTAAATAGATAGATAAGGAAAAGCTCTCCTGAACAATAGAATGATAGCTAGTTACTATAGTAGAAAGGATAATGTGATTTACTAATGGTCAACTTGTAACACCCAGCTGAACTGAATCAGTGTGGTTCTGGGTGTGGAAAGCCCACCTGAGGATTGTTGCCAACAGTGTAAAAGGAGAATTGGAGAAGAAGATAGTGTGCTGCTGATTCTCCTGGAGAAGCTTTTCGTGATGGTTTTCATGATAGGAACTCAGCTGTTGTCATCATCAGAGGAGCCTGGACCATCCCTGTTGCTGAGGATGGCTGCAATTCTTTTTTGGGGAACTCTGGTCCTTACTTTGAGTGCTACTTCTTGGTTCCAATGCAGATCCTTCGGTCTGCTGGCACAGACCCTTCATCCCACTGGTGCAGGCTTTCTAGCTTCCACCACTGACCTTTGGGCCTTCCCAGTGCAGATCCTTGATACAGACTTGCATGAGACATTGTCATGGGCTCTATGCCTCCAGTTGGACTCATGCAGCTAGGAGCTCTAGGTCTTTAGCTGGACTCAAGCAGTAAAGTGCCTTGGGATCTAGGCCCTTAGGTAGATTCTTTGGGTCTCTAGTGCATGGACAGATCGCTTGTACTCTTCTGCATGTGACTCTTTGGGTGAATATTATAAAATAATCTTATAAATTATGTGTCCTATATTGTCTTTTACCTTAGATACCCTTACTACAACAGATAGGATTATTAAATCACTATTTTGCATATGCCAGAGTACAAATTAATTCAGGCAAGCCACTTAATAGACACTGAAAGTTTGATAAAGAATAGGCTATTATAATAGGCTATGTAGCTTCAAAGTATTGTCCTACAAATTATTTATAAATTATAAGGGGAAATAAATTTACAGTGAGTGGAGAGTCTTGGTAGATACTACTTGAACTAAATGATCCAAGTCAACATTACCAATAATGGGTCAGCTTCATGTGCCTCTTGTGCTATGTTAGGAAAGATGTAGCATCACTATGTGGTATTTCCACCACAAATGCACAATTCAAGTCAAAACACCAGGAAACTTTAGACAAAACCACGGTGA
>RJWM01041237.1:0-15015 GCA_004363535.1 Dasyprocta punctata
AAAAATGTGCTACTTATAACAAATAGAGAAATAAATCTTATGATAGCAATAGTACAAATGACAACAGGAAGACAATTTTAATTTTTTACAATATATGTGAGTTATATTGTGATAAGCCAAATATATATACTATAAATCATTAGAAAAACTGAGGAATTGTTATTAACACAATAATGGAGATAAAATACAATCCCAAAAAATATTATATTAATATAAAAGGAAACAGGAAGAGAAAAAAGGACAGATAAAAGGGACAGATAAATTCCAATATGAGTAAATTTATGAACAACTATACCAATAAAATATTAAATATTAATGATTTATGAATTTCAATTAAAAAGCAGAGAATTCACTTTTGATAATCAAAAATATGGCTCAACTATATGCTATCATTAAAAAATTCAGCTTAAAAACACTAGAAATTAGTGTGAAAAAATATACTATAGAATCATTAATTAAATTAAGTCAGAGTGGGTATATTAATATCCATTTGTTTTGTAAACCTACAGTGTTACTATTGTGGATTTGCTGTTGTCGTTTGTCTTTTTTGCTTTTTGTCTTTCTTATATGTGTGTTTTTTCTCTTAAAAAAACAAAAAAAAAGAACACTGTGTTTCAGGAGCGAGGTAACAGCCTGAAGATTTACTAACATGCCCAAGGCTGTGTGGCTAGTAAGCGGCATTTAACTCCAGGGTCCCCGACCTCAACCCCCGGCAGCGGTCAGCACCGGGACCAAGATTCTTCACCTAGTTTCTCCGCATTTCAGGGTCATTATTACCCAAAAAAGAAGATAGCAAGAATACCCATGTTTCTTCCAAGGTTATCTGGAATTAAGAGACTATGTTCTAAACCACAACCAAGTGTTGGCAAACTTTTCCTGCCAAAGGCAAATAATCATTATTTTAGGCTTTGCAGGCCACGCAGTCTCTGTAGCAGCCACTCAGTTCTGCTGATGCAGCACAAAAGCAGACAATAAGTAGACAATAAGTACTGTCAATAAAAGAACTTGGTGTACACCAATAACACTTTATTTATAAAAGCACACAATCAACCAGACTTGGCTGTAATTTGCCGACACCAGCACTAGACCACTGCGGAAGGCGCCTAGGTTTCATCTGTCATTTGTTACAATGAGGCTGGCTCGTCAGAGATGACGGCTTATTTCCCAGCAGAAATAATTTGAGAAGAAATACTCAGCATTTTAAGAAAGGTCAAGGTCTTCTGTCTGGTTGAGAGTAGTGAGATCACATTCACAGAAACAGAAACAGCTCACTTCTGTTTTGCTCTAGATGGAAACTTCACAGCTTTTGTGTGAGCCTGGCCATGGGGGCTCTCTGTGAGCAGGAGAGGACTTGGGTCCTTGGGGAGGAGTCCAGATGGGCAATATCTGGGAATGCGACACTGGGAAATGCAGAGCTTACAGCTATAGCAAAATGACATGGGCAACATGAGCCATTCCCAATGTTCAGAATTAGCAATTCAACATTTGTTAAATTTGCTTCCAATACTTTAATAGACAAAAGGGAGAGAGTATTATCAGTATAGCTAATATCTCCTTTTCTCACATTTAACGCTGTCCGTGTTGCTTACTATTATCCTACTAGGATTAGATATGTGTTCTGCCAGTTCATCCACCATTACCAAAAATTTATTGAGACAAAATTCAAAATTTTAGCCATTTTAAGGTTTAGGATTCAGTCACCAGTGGCGATTAGTACATTCACAATGTTATATAACCAGCACCACTAATTTCAGATTACTTCAATTCTTTTTTTTTTTTTTTTTTTTATGAGAAAGAGTGTTGATATGCAGTTCAGGCTGGCCTTGAGTTCACTATGTAGCCCTGGTTGACCTCAAACTTGTGGCAATCCTCCTGCCTCAGTCTCCCAAGTGGTGGGATCACAAGCCACCACACCTGGCTATACATTCTTTTTTATGGCCAAGTAATATTCTCTTGTTTGAATCTACTGTATTTTCTTTATTCATTCATCAGATGAGGGACATTTGGGTTGTTTCTACATTTTGGCTACTATGAATTATGCTCCTAAGAAAATTGTGCAAGTATCTATTTGAGACCCTGTTTTCAACTCTTTTGGGTATACTCCTAGGACTGAAACTCCTGGGCTATATGGTAAATCTACACTTAATTTTATGAACTGCCAAACTCTTTCATAGTGGCACCACTATTTATATTTCCATTAGCAGTATTATAAGGGTTCGATTTCTCTATACATCTTCACCAACACCGGTATTTTTCACCCTCCGCTCTTACTACAGCCATCCTACTAAGTATAAAGTGGTGTATCACTGCTGATGTATTGGCATTTCTCTAATGACAACTGATCTTGAGTGTCTTTTCACATTTTTATTGGCCATCTGTATATCTTCTTTGGCGACTATTTACTTTTCACCTCTATATTTATTCCAAGAATCCATAAATAGTGTGTAGCATTTTCCAAGTATAAATGGAAATACTTTAGCATTTTTTTTCTTTTTCTTTCTTTTTTTTTTTTTGGTGGCACTGGGGATCGAACTCACAACCTTGCGCCTGCCAGACAGGCACTTAAGCCACTGAGCCAAACTCCCGGCCCTAGTTTTTTGAGGCAGGGTCACACTACGTAGCTCAAGACGGCTTTGCGCTCATGTTGTAGCCCAAGCCGGCCTGGAACTCACAATGCTGCTCCTACCTCAGCATCCTGAGTGCGCCACCATGCCCAGCTTAGCAATGTTTTTGAAAGTTCTCTCTGCGTTGTTTGATGTTGATCCACTTCAAAGCTTAATTGCATTCAGTCTTCCCTGTATGGTATTTATTCTCATTATACGATGCATAGCACCTCCCTGCACATGCTTCTTTCGACACTATTGAGATGGTTCTTTAAGGTTCAAACTTGCAATTCATAGGATATGTACATTTATGATCTTAGCAGGTGTGCAATCTCTTTTTTAACATACGTTTGAAAAACCAAATGCAACTTTGGACCACACTTTAGAGAACTCTTTAGCTCTCAGTGTATACCACACCCACACATTCATCAAGCTGGAAAATGGTTCAATTTTTCTGACTTTTCAATATTGTTAAGAGCTACTGCAAGCCGTCTGATCACAAAGTACTGTTGGAAAACAATTCTTCTGCACCCTAGCTGTCAGAGCAGGGACTCCCAAAGGGTGGTCCCTGCACCAGCAGAATCACTGTCACCTTTAAGCTTGTGAGGAATCAGAACACTGCAAGTCCTCCAGGCAATGCCGATCAATGCTAAACGTGAGAACCACTGTACTAGCACTTTCCCACTTCATGAATGGGAAGCAGAAGAGCAAAGAGTGAGCATTTTCATATAGCAGAGTCTGCAGACCACAGGGAGAGTAAGAAGTGTGACAGAGCAAGACTTTTAGGTCAGAGAAAACAGGGTTCAAGTTCAGATTCTGCAGGGTGGTGGCTCTGAAAGCCCTCACAAGGCCCTAACCTCTCCAGTTCTACCTCAGATGGTTTGTGAAGGGTTAAAGAGATATACCAAAAGTGACGTGTTATGTGTCTCCCTTTATCTAAAATATTCAGAGCAGGTTAATCTATAGGAAAAAAAATTAGGTTAATGGTTGCCAGGAACTGAAGAGGGGCCAGATGGAGTACTTGTTTAGGGGGTATGATGAATAATCTTGTCGATCCAACTGACTTTAGAGGCACCTAGGAGATTACGAAAGTATACCTCTGGGCATATCTGTATGGGTCAGGGGGGTCCAGCCTTGGGAATTATCTCTGGCCTTGGCTCCTTTCTCTCTGGCTCATTCCCTGTCTCTCTGCTTCCCGGATGCATGAGGTGGGCAGTTTTTCTCTGCCACAGCCTTCCGCCATGACGCTTCTCCTTGAAGCCAGCCAACCTGACTGAAATCCCTGAAACCATGAGCCAAAATAAACCATTTCCTCCTTGAAACTGTCAGAGGTTTGTTCACAGCAATGAGAAGCTATAGTTGTGGGTTTTCCCTTTGAGGTGACAGAATGTTTTGAAATCATATTACACAACATTGTGAATAAACTGAATGGTAAAGAAGTACACACTTTAAATGGTTAATTTTATGTTATGTGACCTTTACTTCAATTAAATAAAAAGATGTCAGCCGGGCGTGGTGGCGCACGCCTTTAATCCCAGCACTCGGGAGGCTGAGGTAGGTGGAGCGTTGTGACACGGCGCAAGGCCGACCTGAGCTACATAGTGCGACCCTGCCTCAAAAAACCAGGGCCAGGAGTTTGGTTCAGTGCCTTAAGCGCTTGCCCTGGCAGGCGCAAGGCTGTGAGTTCAATCCCCGGTGCCGCAAAAAAAAATAAAATAAAATAAAAAAATAAAAAATAAAAAGATGTCACACTGAAAATATTTCTCATGGCAGTGGGTATGAAGTAGAAAGCGGGTATCATCATGGCAAAAAATAAGTATACAGTAAGAAAAACTGGAAAAGCATTAAATCAGAGAAGAGTTCATTAATTATTTAATCGTTATTTCTATTTGCAAAGGTCTGCAGTGATGGTGAGTCTTTTAGAGACAAGTGCCCAAACTGCAACCCAGAACCCTGAGGTTTTAGTCTGGAAAAAAAAAAAATCAATAACTCATATATTAATAACTGGTCTTAAAAGAAAGTAACACATGTGCCATAGGTTCACCACTACTGCTCAAAGCCATGTGCAAGTACCATATTGCTTCCTGAAAAGGACTACTTAGCTTTAGCAGAGGGGCTTAAAATGCACCAACCCTGTGCCCCATTTTGATACTGCACAGAAGATACAGCATGCCTCCACCTGGAGGGCAGAAACAGGGCCTGAAAAATAACGTGCCCTGTACTGAGTCACCGCGGATCACCCCGACCTCTGGGGAAAAAATAGAATACAAAAACTGAATCATGCACCTCCATGCTGGATTTATGCATCAGTGTGTGTGTGTGTGGGTGTGTGTCTTTCTCAAAGAGTCAGAAATGACACATCTTTATTTCCTTAGTTTTCCAAAAGGGAGGAAAATGACTTCAGACTTTTTCCTCAGTTTCCCAAAAGAGAGAGAATGATGTCTCTTAGGAAAATGGTTGGTGTCCAATGTGAGCACTTCTATAGTAAAAATGACCTCCTGACCCAGCTTCGCAGGCCATGGGCACCGTTCACAACAGACTAACACAAGCCAGCAATGGTTCCTCGTGATTGCACAAGTGATTTTAGGAAGAAACAGGTTAAAACGGATTTTAATTTCTATTAGTAGTTGATGAAAAACTCCTAAAGAAATAAAGACCATCCCCCCCCCCATAGGGAAAGAAGTCTGCTTTAGTATGGGCATTTTTCTAGAATTCCTGCATACTTTATTTGCACATAGAAGTGTCCTGTTAACGTCAGTCTATCACTATTCTTGGGGATATCAGAAATAACTGGGGGAACATTTTAAATGGAAAATTCTGAAATATTCTAAATTCCAGCTGCAGATTATTCTAATTCTATCCTTCATTCATTCATTCAGGGGTTTATCTATTCAATGATTTGTTCACTCTTAGAGTCCCCATGCAGACGCAGTCCTGTGTCTGGGAATGAAAGACACAGACAAGGATGCAGAACCTGAGAAAAATCTGTTTTATATGATAAACATACAGCTTCCTAAGGAAAGTGAAGAGTAAAATTCCATGTCAGAAGGTTCAAAACATACACTTGTACTTTGTTTTGCTTCATTTTTTCCATGCTGGGATATCAAACTAAGGCAGAGCTAAGTTTCAGTGCCGGATCCCCAACTTTTTCTTGAGACAGGGTCTCACTATGTAGTGCAGACTGGCCTTGAACTCGCTTATATAGCCCAGGCTGGTCTCAAACTCACAGTGATCCTCCTGCCTCAGCTTCCTGAGTGTTGGGATCACAGGTATGAGTCACCACACCTGATTTCTTTTACTTTTGAGACAGTGTCTTGTTAAGGTACCACGTCAGGCACAAACTTGACATCCTCTTTACTCAGCTACCAAGTACCTGGAATTACAGGTGTGTACCACTGTACTCAGCCAAACATGTATCTTTAGCTTTTTTCCCCCTCTAAATCGATATATACTCTTATACACTAAAGAAGAGTCTAAATAAAAGAGACACTTTTTCTTGTGCTGAAGATCAGACCTATGCCCCATCACGTGCCTGTGAGCTCCACTGCTGAGTTACACCCCCAGCCCCTAAAAGCAACTTCAAGAGAAAGGAGAGGCAAAGGATACAGACATTTTCCCACTCTGCTACTATCCTCTAAAAGAAGACAGTCAACTGAGTTTCTGTAGGCACAAACTTTGCCTCATGGGTCCACACTGGCACCAGGATTCCACCAGTTGGGCCAAATGCAATCGACTAATCAATAGAATTAGTCTTCCATCATTGACTGGCTAGAAAACTGGCCAAGAAGGTTGGCCTGACAAGCAGGAAACATGAGGATAAAAGCTGGTCCAGTAATTACCAATGGGAATTGAAGAGGATGACTGTTCATGAAACACAGAGGCGATTTTGTGGAGCTTCTTAAAGGTGGAGAGCAGGGAATGCTGTGTGGGGCACAGCCTGTGGAAACCTGCCCCCTTGTAAACCTCCTCTCCACGGCCGTCACCTCCAGTGGGTGAAGTCACGACAAACTGCAACAGGTCCTGACAAAGACTCCGTCCTTGGAGCCAATCAGTCACCTGAAAAGGCTTAGCCTGACGGTCTGAATCCCCCCACACGCCATCAGGTACACACAGCCTCTTGGACAACTCCACTGCAGAACCTCGGGAGTATAAGCTTCCTTCTGCAGCCAGAAAAAACCGTGGCTTCCAGCATGCTGCTGAGGTGGGAATGGCCATTAAGAATCAACAAAGTACACATTTTTGAACCAATGCTTCCACCCCTGTGAATATAGCCTCTTGGATGCGTGCAAAAACCCAGCTATAAAACTGTTCATTGCAAGCCAATTTCTATTAAAATCAGAACTACTAAGTATCATCCTCTGTGAGCAAAAGATAGCCATAAACTGTAACAAGGAACTCTACATGTGCAAAAGCCAGGTGTGGCGGAGGACACTCATAATCCCAGCACTTAGGAGGCTGAGACAGAAAGATTGCGAATTTGATGCCAGCCTGGACTCCACAGCAAGACCCTGTTCCAAATAACAACAACAAAAAAACTTCTTGACTTTTTTTTTTCAGTAAGTAAGCACTTTTGTAGGCTGCAAAAATTACTTAGGGGAAAACAAAACTTTATATAGGTCAATATTTACAGAGTTAAATAACAATTTCAGTTCATTGAAAGAACACTAGGGCTTTTTGAGTACAAATATCACAAGACAAATATTCACTACCATATTTTTAGCTATTACAATCTAGATTTTATTAATTAGATTATCATTGAATTCATCACTTTTTTAAAAAAAATCAAAATCTGTTCCATACTAGGACATAAGATAATAAGACTTTTGAAAAAAAAAGGTCCTAAAAATCAAGAGGCAAACTTCCGGAGATGGGGAAGGGAACAAGTGGGAGAGGAAAAGGAGAGGGGCGATGGGATTGAAATTGACTAGAAATGTTAAATGCATGCACCAGCTTCTCCAAATAAACCCCATCAATGCATTAACATGTATTAATAAGATTTTTTTTTTTTTTTTTTTTGCGGCACTGGGGATCGAACTCACAGCCTCGCACCTGCCAGACAGGCGCTTAAGCTGCTGAGCCAAACTCCCAGCAATAAGATTTTTTTTTTTGAAACAGGGTCTTACTATGTAGTTCAGGCTGGCCTTAAACTCACTATGTAACCCATCCTGTCCTCAAACTCATGGCAATCCTCCTGCCTCAGCCTATCAAATGCTGGGATTACAGGTATGCACCTGCACATCTAGTTAAGATTCTTTTAAAAAATAAAATATACATCCTAAAAGAACAAAAATAAAACCAAAAATCATACCAGACTAACGTAGTCCATGGACCTTATCAACAGGTACTTTTTCTCCTATAACTGCAAAAAGTCTTGGTGCACAGTCGTAACATCTTGAGAGAGTAGTGACTACACCAGAGCTGTGAGGAGGAGGTCTGCCACAGACAGAAATGCTGATGGCAGAGGAAAATGACAGCTGGCAGCTTAGTCATGAGAGAGGAGCTAGAAAAACACGATGAGCTGACTTGAGAACTCAAAAAGCAGAAATTCTGGGGACACACGGTTCTCCAGCACTAAGAGATCAACACAATATAGCACAGGCACTGTGAGGCACCCCGAAAAGGCAAAGGAAAATTTGTATAACCCATCTCGAAAAGACAAGAGGAGAGCATAATGTCTACTTACATAACTAGATACATTTGTGCATTTGCACAGACAAATTACAGAGTAAGTTTTTATGTGCATTTGCATGCTGGTTTCAGGTGTATGTATGTGCCATTGAGAATGAATAAAATAAGGTCTTATTTACCTTTTCTTACCTTCTACACTTTGCATCTTTTCTCCAAATCTGAGAGTCTAGGAGCTGAGCTTCACTGATTGGATTTGCTCGTATCTATTCACCTCTGCGAGAAGCCACGGCCCTAGAAGCTGCCTGCCTCGTTATTTACTAATGCTGTGCTGGGGACTGACACAGAATCTCTGCACTAGGATACATCTTTAGCCCTTTTCATTTTTAGTTTTGAGCCAGGGTCTTGTTAACTTGCCCAGGCTGGCCTCAAATTTGTGAACTTCCTGCCTTCGCCTGTGTAGCTAGGATAACAGGGGTGCACTACCTAGCCCAGATGGCTCTGTGTTTAGGGCCTAGAAGCTTATAGCAAAGGATTCCAACGACCCCAATTTCCCCTGATGAATGGAGTGACCGACCTCGTGCAAAACCCAGCAGCAACCCAGCAGCATCCCAGCAAGCTCCGGGCACAGAAAGCTTCACCTGACAGGAAGCCCCCTGGGGACGACTTCCACCACCAGCCCCTCAGGCACTACCTCATCTTGGTTGTGTGCCCACCTCTGCCTTTGCCTGCACACTGCTAAGAGGAAATGGGGGCGAGCGGCAGCTCTGGCAGTCACCCTGCTCTTAAGTGAGGATTTTTAGCACTTTGAGGCAACAGGGTTACTTTTTCTTTTTCTCTCTCTCTCTCTTTTTTTTTTTTTTTTTTTTTCTTTTTGAGCTTTAGTGCTGGGGGAAAGAACCCAAGGCCTCACATATGCTAGGCTTCACCTCTGGGCTTTTTTAAAAAAATTTTGAAATAGAACATAAAAAGTTTGTATCTTTTTTTAAATTAAATTTATTGATACATTTTAGATATACATAATGATCATATTCAGCCGGGCATGGTGGTGCACACCTTTAATCCCAGCACTCGGGAGGCTGAGGTAGGAGGAGTGTTGTAAGTTCGAGGCCGGCTTGGGCTACAATGCGAGCGCAAGGCTGGCCTGAGCTACACAGTGCGACCCTGCTTCAAAAAACCAGGGCTGGGAGTTTGACTCAGTGGCTTAAGTGCCTGCCCTGGCAGGTGCGAGGTTGCAAGTTCAATTCCTGGTGCCACACACACAAAAAAATAATGATCATATTCACCACAGGGAATTTGTACCCATACATAATATATTTTGAGTCCTCCTTTTTTCCCAATCCCCTCTCCTCCCTTCAGCCCATCTTTCCTCCCTATTTACAAAGCTTTGTTTTCATTCTTTTTTTTTTTTTTTGAAACAAAATCTTGCTATGCAGTTCAGGTTGGCTTTAAGCTCACTACATAGCCCAGACTGGCCTTGAACTCATGATCCTCCTGCCTCAGCTTCCTGAGTTCTGGGGTTACAGGTGTGTGCTACCATGCCCAGCATTTTATCCTTTTAAAAAAAATTTTTTTTTCCTTTCCCCTTCTTTCCTTTCCCCCTTCCCTCACCATAGTTCTTTCCTTCTGAACAATTTCTTCCCATTTCACAGTATCTATTATATATTTTGGTCCTTATTTATTTCAGTTTTTCATACCACAGAAACTATGTGATATTTGAACATATGTGTTTGATTTATTTCACTTAAGAATATGGTCTCAAGTTGTATCCATTTACCTAGAAATGCCTCAAACTTATCCTTCTTTATGGCCAAATAGTACTCCATTATATTTAAAAAATTCACATCTTTATCCATTCCTCAGTTGATGGGCATTTGGGTTGTTGCCAAGATCTAGCTGTAACAAATTGTGCTGCTACAAACATGGGTGCACATATATTGCTGTGGTATGATGTTTTTAATTTTTCTGGGAAGATACCCAGAAGGGGAACAGCTGGGTTGAATGGGACCTCTAGTCCTAGTTTTATGAGGAATTGCCACACTGATTTCCACAGTGGTTATACGAGCTTACACTCCCACCAACAGTGAAGAAGGATCACTTTTCTCCCACAACCCCTCCAGCATTTGTTATTGGTTAATTTCTTGATAATAGCCATTTTTTCCAGAGTGAGATGGACTCTCAGTATTGTTTTAATTTGCACCTCTCAAACGATCAGTGACACTGAACCATTTTTCATGTATTTGTCATGTGTACTTCTTCATTGGAGAAGTGTGTATTCATCTCAGATGCCCATTTTTGGATTGGGTCTTTAAATCTGGGGGCACTCAGAAGGCTGAGGCAGGAGGATCACAATGAGTTTGAGGTCAGCCTGGGCTATATAAGTTAGTTCAAAGCCAACCTCAACTACATAGCAAGACCGTCCCAAAAAAATGAACAACAACAACAAAAAAAATGGGGGGTCTGATTTCTTTCAGTTCTTTATATGTTCTAGATATGAGTCCTTTGTCTGAAGGACAACTGGCTAAAATATTTTCCCACTCTGTGGGTTGTCTTTTCACTCTGTTGGTGATTCCTTTTGTTGTGCAAAAGCTTTTTAATAGAATGAGATCCCAGTTACCGATTCTTTGTATTATTTGCTGTGCAATCTGGGTTTTGTTCATGAAATCTTTGCCTGCACTTATGTCTTCAAGAGTTCTACCTATTCTCTCTTCCAGTAGATTTAGTGTTTCTGATTTAATATTTAGATCTTTGATCCATTTTGATTTGTTTGTTTTTAGCAATGAGGTCTTGCTCTGTGGCGAAAGCTGGCCCTGAATTCCTGGGCTCAAGTGACCCTCCTGCCGAATAGCTGGGACGACAGTAGTGTGCCACCATGCTCAGCAAAGAGGTTATTTTTTAAGACCACCCCAGACCTTCTCTGTCATACTCAATGAAGAAACCCCATACAGTACCTGCCGAGCCAGATAACAATGTTCACAATGGGAAAAATATACAGTGATTCAGGGGGCTGTAAATATTTACTGTGTCCCCTGGTATATTTACAGGTCAATGACTGTGCAAAACAAATATCATAGAATAAGAGATGGCCTGCCTCTTCACAGGTGCCCAGAGTTTCAAAGCTGGAAAAAAGCAGAGATGCCATCCTGTTCCCACACCGTACAGATAAGATGGGGGAGGCTCCAAATATGCTGTCACCAAATGTCTGCTTTTTAAACATCTGTTACAACACGTACCCACTGTGGCCCAGTTCACGTTAGCCGTCTTGTCTCTCGCATGAGATAAGAAGTGTGTGTTTGCTGAGGGACTCATTGCAATGCCGAGACAGAGCATCACAAGCAGTCAATAAAAGTCTGAGGCATCAGGACAGACAGATGCTCCGCCCTGACTCGTGTGTCCATGGACCACTTTACCCCACAGGAAGACTGGGGAGACGAATTCTATCCCTTGAATGGCTGAAATAGCAGCCAGAAGTGCAAGTGGAAATTCACCCAATAACATATTATGCAATTAACACTATTTATACAAAATTAAAAAAATTTTTTACTTAATTCACCTGATAAAGACTAAATTCCTTTCATATTTGGTAGGAATTTCTAGGATGTAGCTTTACTAAATTTCACAGTTTGGCAAGTTTACTGAGACAGAAGAGGTTTTCAAAAACAATGAAATCCAACTACCAAAGTCTCTGGTATAAACATTTGTAAAGTTAAAGGAAGAGAGCCTCAATATACCTGCTTGGTCTTAGGGCTACTTAAAAATATGGGCGCAAAGAATGTTGAAAACCCCTCTGCTAGTACCTCTACCTGCTCTGCTGTACTAATCAAGTTCAGGGTAAACAGAACAGTAAATTATCAAGATCCCTAGACCGATCCTCCGTATCCTCTCAACACCCGGTAAGGTAAAAGGTGATGGCACTCATCTCTCCGGTAGAAGATGATTGTACTGTACTTGACTGAAGCTGTGACCACGCACAATGGCAAAGACCGAAGTTCATTCATCTCCATCACCCTGTGCCTGGCGCTGTGCACACCACAGAGCAGCCGCCCCCAGGCTTCCACTTTGACTGTGCTGGAAGGAAAACGCCGATGGCTTGCTCTCCACCGCTTTCAGGATCTCCGTGTTACCTTAGTGGTGCTGGGTCTGGTACTTGTGCTGCTGAAAGTGAGCCAGTCTTTCACAGGCCTGCATGTAACGGTGCCCCACAGCACACAGCGTAACACACGATCGGCTTCACAGTCCTACAATTCCCATTTGGGTCCATAAAAAGCCCTTCTTCACTCCAACCCAAGATAATTCTATTTACGTCTTCTAATTTTTCTTTTTTTTTTTTAACTCTATTTCCAGCCTCAAAGATACACATACAACTGGACAGAAACATGGAAATCAGACAAATGGGACTAGAGGAAATAGGAACTGAATTAAAATGCCAGATAATGGTCTCGGAGCTTATCAAGATGTGTTGTAGCTAGACACTGAAAGTGGGCTGCAAGTTCAGCTACAACTAATGAGTTAACTTTTAGAACAGATGAGAATGACTAGAGAACTATCCCCAAGCCCATTGTTGTTTATTCAAAACAGTCACGTGGACACCAGGCATGGTGGCACACACCAGTAACCCCAGCATTCAGGAGGCTGAGGCAGGAGGGTCATCACAAGTTCAAGGCCAGCCTGGGCTCCACAGTGAGTTCAAGGCCAGTACTGTATAGCAAGACCCTGTCTCAAAATTAACAAAAAGGTCACATTAACAGAGACTGCTAGAAATGGGTGCTTAGCAGGTGTGAACTGTCTGATTTGGCATTTTTGTTTCTTTAAAGGGGTCCTGTATAACTGTGATTACGTGGTGGTATTTTACAACAGGGCTTGCTTGAGGCCAAACTTTACAACATTTATTCCATTCAGTCACCCTCCTCAGATCCAGTCTTGGGCCAAATTTGTCTTCAGTGGTCCCAGAGTCTATGTCCTGTCCCTTCTCTCCCTGTCGAAGCTCTAAATAGCTAAGAATCAGTCATGAGAACAGATTATTATCCAAAAATATTCTCTCCAAAGGCACCTGTATTTCATCAAGGAGAGCACCAATAATTATTACAGAATTTAGTGACAAATTATTTGCACGTGTACCATCTTCTTCAGTGCCCAGGCCCTAGAACTCACAGTAAGAGGCACTCAGTATTTACTGAATGGATTTAAAAAAAAAAAAAAAAAGGAGACCTAGAGAGGTTAAGTGACCCACCTAGAGCCACACAGACTGAGGCCCTCAAAGGTGGAGGGAACCCCTGGAGGCTGCATTGTGGATGCTGAGTGGTGTCTGGGGCTGGGCATTAAGGATGTTGGCCCGCTTGAAGGCCACCCTGCAGAAGGCGAAGCAGGACACAGCGCAGCATCTGTGAGGGTGCCTGGAGCCCCATGAACGTCAAGCTGATGCTGGACATCGAGATCACCACCCACTGCACGCTACAGGAGGGCAGGGAGCACAGGCTGCAGGCCAGGGTGCAGAACTGGAGTAGCCACTCGAAGACCACCATGGCTACGCAGGTGTGGTGAGCTCACCCTCTGGGGCCTCCCAAGCCCTGGTTTCCCTTGCACCAAGACTGTCCTGGTCGTGAAGAAGATCAGGACTCATGTGGGTATCAGGGGTCCGAGACCTCTGCCCTGCCCAAGGGAACGACCACAGCAGCCTTGCCCAGCCCGCAGCCCTGCTGCCTCAGAGCCTGGGGGACACAGCTGTATACCAGAGCATTGTGAACAAGACATCCACCTGAGGCTCGGCCCTGGCCCTCAGCCCAGCTGTAGGGGAATCTCCTGCCTGGGGTACCCCTTTTTGCCCATGCCCGCCACCAAAAACCACTTCAACAGTCTTCTCCAAAATAAAGCCTGAGCTGGTTCTGCCACCTGGGGGGGTGGGGGGAGATGGAAGCAGCAACCTCAAGGTAAAGGGAAGCATTTTCTCGCCTCTTTCTTCAAAGATTTTCCCCTTTTCTTGGCATGGCTTGAACATAATGAACTTCCTATGTTTAAAACGTTGAGAGAACCTTAACAGCATTGATCCTTGATTTTACAAAGGGAACCGAACCCAGTGCACTCAGGGCTGCGCTGGGCGGGGCAGGGTGACAGCACCAGTCCCCGGGAGCTGACAGGCTCTGAAGCGGTCACGCAGTGACACCACCACCTCTGCGACGCCGTGAGCACAGGAAAAGTACACTCTGGAGCAAAGCCAGACCCCCTCCACCAGGACAGTGGCTTTCCTCTTGGGCTCCCAGGTGTTACTGCCTAGCCTGGAAGTGGCTTTCATGCACAAAATGTTACAGTTGTGACATTTAGACTACATTTGGATTTAATGCATGGACTAAATAATAGGTTGTCTGAGATTTGCTTTAAATTACCACAGAAAGGGTGGGTGGCTGGGATGCTGGGCTTCCTTACGCTAATCTCTGGAGTATATATATTTGAAAAATTCTACAGTAAATAAAATATTTGGGGAATCAGTTCTAAGTTGTGCTACATGCGAACTCTGTGGCTTTGGGCAATTAATTCACTGATGCCTCTGGGCCTCCGACCCCCAACTGAACAATGGCTATCACACGCTCTCCTGTAAGAGGGCTTTTTTTAGACTAAAATGATAGAATAATAAAAATATATGTAAAGGGCCTGGTACTAGTCCAGAAAAAAAATTTAAGAGCTCAATAAAAGGTAGCTTATTATGGCTAGCCTATAATACAAGTTTTTTGGAGAGGGGTGGGGCTGTGAAGAACACACTCCTATGAACACATGCTTGAATAATCACCATGCA
>RJWM01041238.1:0-15014 GCA_004363535.1 Dasyprocta punctata
AGAGCACTGCCTGGAATATAGGGAATAAATATTTGTGCATTAACAAGTTAATTAATTACTCTTGTTAATTATTGAATAAGTGAAATAGTATATTTCTTTCACTTATGTTTACATAAAACATTGTTTTAGTCAACAACAGAAGCCCACCCAGAATATTTCTTTCATACATTCACAAAATTCTACCTTTTACTCTTCTTCAATGACAAAATAATAATATTTTCTTGTCCTGGAAATAGGGTAGGAGCTTGTCAGTAGGCACCTCTGACTCTTTATGTTGAAAACAACTCCATCTTGTGGAAAGAAGGTAAATTTGCCAAAAGCTTAGGCATTTTGGCAGTATTTTCAAAACTGAATATATATATATAGGGTAGGCAAGTATTTTTTGGCCTACTTAGATCTCTTTGTTGATTTGAAATGTGTTACAACTGTAGTAGATGAAGAAACTGGAGAAACACTATTTCCTGTTCCAATTGAGCCACTCCTCAAGGTAATATTTAACTAATGGACTTAACTGATTTGGGTTTTTTTTTCTTTTAATAAAATAACAATGTCTTTGCCACATAATTGTACCAGAATATTGGTTTTGCTTTTATTTTGTCTCTCAGAGGGAAGCCACAGTTTGTAATAAAATGTATGTGACTTTTATGGTGGTCTATCTATACAAGGGTTAGGCCAGTCACAGGGTACTACAAAACAAGATGGAAAGATTTATATTGATTAGGAAAATGATCCACTGCCTCCTTGGGCAATTAAGACTGAAGAGGAAGAATTTTTATTAGAAAAGAAATTGGTCTGTATTATATTATACTCTGGGAAGTGAACATTCCCAGTTAACCTTTCTAGGAAGTATTCTGGAATACAGTTTTGTGTATCACATGGTGCTAACCTTATATGAGACTTCAAGTATAATGTCTTTGATGAACTATGGCGAGTAATTCATTCAAAATCAAAATTTTTATTTAAGTGAATAGAATTGCTTTGCAATATTCACTGAAAAATTTCATTTTAGTTTAAAATTAATTGGTCTTTTTAGTAGGCATAGAAATGGTGTAATTGATTCATAAAATGTTATGAATAACATTCGTTAAAATCCTTCAATTATAAATATCTTGTTTGTAAGCAAATCTGAACTCTCAATTTCGCACCTGCCAGACAGATGCTTAAGCCACTGAGACAGACTCCCACTCCTAGTTTTTTGAGACAGGGTTGCACTACGTAGCTCAGGTCGGCCTTGCACTCACATTGTAGCCCACGCCGGCCTCGAACTCACAACGCTCCTCCTACCTCAGCCTCCCAAGTACTGGGATTAAAAGCTTGTGCCACCACGCCCACCATGTAAGCAAATTTTAATGAAATCAATTTACCCAGTGTGCTAGTACTTTAAATGATTTTAATTTTCCTGCTGCCCTTCCAGTCATATAAAAGTATTATACGTAGTTACACAGTTTCTTATTCCTATTAATTACATTTTATTCTCCTTTCTTAATGTTAAAGTGTATTTTAACATTGTAAGAAGTCTTATATATCTGTCTAGTATTTGTTCAACTTTAAATGTCATAATACAGGAAATAATTTCTCCATTTAAGATCATTTTTATTTCTCACTATTATTATCAGATTATGAGTTATTATCACTGTAATTGTGTTTTTACAGCAGTTTTTGAAGTCTTTTAAAAAGATTGCCACAAAGAAAGATTAATTTGAGTCATTTGTGGGAAAATAGATGCACTTTGAAACATTGTTAAGTGAAAAAATCAGACACACAAATTTGAATATCTCATAGTTTCTCTTATATGGGAAACATAAACTATAAATAAAGAGCAAAATAAAAGAGAGATGATCAGAAGTAGACAGGAGAATCTTTCTCAAACAGGATCAAGAGATTCTTGGAGGGTGAGGGAGGGAAAAGAAAGGGGCTATGAAAAGAATCACAATGAATAAGTAGATGAACCAATTCCTTAAAAATAATGAATACATTGAGTACTACAAATATGTATTAATAAGTTGGTTTATTTATTTTGCTCTCATTGATGGAACACAATACTTGACACCCAAAGTTAAAGAAAGAAAGTCTTACTTAGCTCACAGTTTGTAGAGATTTCAGTACATGATTAGCTGTCTCCAAGGCAGTGGGGAATAGTACAGGGGCAACACTTCAAGACAGTAGAAGACAGCAAAAGCAGCAAGAGCAAAAAGGGGGAAGAACAAGCCACTTTTCCTCCCTCATATTGTATGCCTACTTTAGGGCTGGTTCTCTGCATTCTAGTGTGTAGACAGCCATGAATAGGAACATCTTGGGTACTATTAGTTAGGTATTTCCTCATTAGCAACTAATCATTTCATCCCCCTATAAATTCTGTATGATGTCTGAAAGATTGAAAGATTTATTTTAGAGATAAATCCCTCTTAAAAAGCAATCCCAAGTTAAGGGTTTCAGAGTAGATTTCCATACCTGTTAATACCTCATATGTGTTGTTGAGAATCAGATCAATTAATGTAATAGAGCACCATGAATAATGACTGTTCTTGGCTCTCAGCTAGCACTCAGTAAATGTTAACTGTAGTTATTACATTTTTTATATCTATATTTACTTAAAATACAGCAATTCTCAGAGTCTGTATTCATTCTTTTTTTTCTTTTTTTTATTTAAGAGAAAAAAGACACATATAAGAAAGACAAAAAGCAAAAGAGACAAACAAACGACAACAGGAAATCCACAATAGTAACATTATAGGTTTACAAAACAAGATCAAATGGATATTAATATACCTGCTCTGACTTCATTTAATTAATGATTCTATATTTTAAGCTGAATTTTTTAATGGTAGCATATAGTTGAGCCATATTTTTGATTATCAAAAGTGAATTCTCTGCTTTTTAATTGAAATTCATAAATCATTAATATTTAGCATTTTATTGGTATAGTTGTTCATAAATTTACTCATATTGGAATTTATCTGTCCCTTTTATCTGTCCTCCTTTTTTCTGTTCCTGTTTCCTTTTATATTAATATAATATTTTAGGGGATTGTATTTTATCTCCATTATTGTGTTAATAACAATTCCTTTGTTTTTCTAATGATTTATAGTATATATATTTGGCTTATCACAATATAACTCACATATATTGTAAAAAATTAAAATTGTCTTCCTGTTGTCATTTGTACTATTGCTATCATAAAATTTATTTCTCTATTTGTTATAAGTAGCACATTTTTACAATTAATGTTTCTCTAATTAGACAAGTATTCTTTAAAATGTTTTTTCATAAGTTAAAAACATTTGCTTCTTGTATTTACTGTTGTCACCATTTTTCATTCTTTTTTATAGATTCATTTTCCTTCTATTGGAAGATTTTCCCTTAATATTTTTTTAATTTTATTTCAAAGATAGTGAAATGCAACAAAAGATAACAGAACAATCAAAACAAAGCAGTAGAACTGGCATAGAACTTCAGACAGAGATACTATGAAAACTGTAGCTACTATATTGTATCTTGTTACTTTCAGAATAGTTGACCATTCCATCAGACAAAGCAAAAACAAACCAAAACAAAACACAATAAAACCAATAAAAACAGGATGTGAAATTAAAAAAATAAAAGGAAACGAAAAATAAACAAAATTAAGCAAACCAATGACAATAATATTGGGGCTCAAAGACAAGACAGAGGATAATCCCACCTATTTGCCACACTAGAAAATGTCATCTCCCCAAGAAATGCTGAGACTGTGGACACCAGGCCTGCAAAACAATCCAACAATACAACTATTTGTAACCCAGTTGTCATGAACCCAGCAGGTCCTCCGGGCAGGGAGGATGCTCTGGCGGTGTGGGTGGGGGGAGGTCCTTGATTATAGCCCGCGCGCCGGCAGGCCTATGGGACACCACTCTTTCTCTCCTCCTGGAGTCTGCACGGTCGCGCAGACTCACCAGGGAGGCGGGCTGGCTTGCTTCTGGTTGCGGCCTCTCGCCCCAACATGGAGGGTTCGCAGAAGGCACATCTGTATTCATTCTTGAAAGACTTATGTTATTGCTCCATGATTTTAGAGCAACCTAAGGTTCTCTGAACAATATCATCTCTCACAACATCACATATACCTCACACTAAAATTCAATAATTGTGATATTGTCTTTCCCTTTTCTCCACCTATGGATAATGAAAACATGAAACTCATTAATCTGAACTACAATATGTCCCAAATTGTAGAATGGAACAACTATGAGAATTTTTCATATTCCAGGTAAAATAAGAAAATAAAAGGAATAAAACACTCATTTAAATGATCATTTAAGTAAATTCAGATTTTGGATGTTAATATAGTTTTAGAGAAAATGAATTCTAAGATTTTAGTCACAAATACTATTCATGTGACATAGAGACTGCACCATTCTCTAAGTTTTATTTAATACAGCAAAACGCTGTTAATTTTCTAGTGATAGTACTTCCTGTAGTGACTGAGGACAAAGAAATACGTTAAAAGTCAATCAGGAATCCAAGATCACAATATGGATTCTATTAATTTGCTTTCATGATACAGTTTAGCTGTTTTTAAAGCTCCCTTCTGTTCATCAGCAAATACATACTACAGGACATCACTGTGAGATTTCAATCGTACTGTGCTTGAATAATATTATTTATAGAACAGAGGAATGCGAGTGTAACATTGTAAAAGATGCAATGGAGTTACAGACTCATTTGAGTATATGCCTCAAGTCCGTGAGACAAAAATTTCAGACATGAAAATACAAATTATTTAACTACTGAATTAGGTACATCTTGCTACTTATTGAATAATCCACTTTCCATATTGTTGCTTTTTTCCGGGGGGGGGTTGGGCATAATTTAAATAGGTAAAAAACCTGCTGTTTCATTTTCAGATAACAATTTAAGTAGCAATGTAATCACACTATAGATTTAAAGGGAAACATTCTGCAACTTATTCTTATGCGCAGCATGACCAGAGTGTAATCAGTCTACTGTGTCCTACATTGGATCAGGAGTCCCTTAAGGCCTTCTCAAGGGGATTCCAGAGAGACACAAGTCCTTCTCACATTTTTGGGCCACATTGCTCAAAGGCACTACATCTCAGGAACAAGTGTGTGGATCTGGAAGCAGATCAAAGATGTTCATAAACTAGTTCTATCATTGCCCTCTCGTGATCAATATCACTTTTAGACCAAGCTGGAAGGGCCTCTAGGTGGGCTTTATGTTTTAAATTCTCCCCATCACAAAAATCAAACTGTAATAACTTAGTTTTCCTTTGGCCTCAGAAGAACATGCCTGGCAAAGAACAGAGAGAACACATGGAAGAAAGAGGTAAAAGATGAAGCAAGCTCCACGGATCAGGTAATTCCAAGCCAGGAAGGAATGTGAACACAGGAAAGCAGAGTCAAGGAGGAGAAATATAAGCCACGGTCCCCAGAAGGCCAGATGAAGTTGCCTTTAAAACCAGAGAATCTGTTTCTTAAAGATGGATGCCCCAAATCAGCCCAAGTGGGCTCTATGCAGACAACATGCTCCAGAATACAGTGCCATTTCCCACTCTCTACCTGTCTGATATTATTGTTAAATAGAATAAACTTTAATCTTATCAAATACGTACTGGTGAGGAGCACCTATTTACCCAGTTGGTACTGATTGTTCTCCATCTCTGTGCAGGTGGGTTTTGTTATTCCTGGGTACCCGGGACAGGCTCGGAACTCACCTTGATCTTCCTTGCCCCAGTAGAGATTTGATTTCACCCTGGCTGCACACAGTAGTAAGAAACTTGTATTTAGCCTTGGGTCTCCAGGTTCATCCAAGGAAAAGATGTGTAAATCTTTGCACAGGAAAATAAGCCAGACAGAGGGAACCAATTACATTGTACAATTTAAATATTTAGACCTTTGACATTTCTGTCAATCAATTATATACCTGTTTTTTCCCTTGTTTTAATGACTGAGAAAATTTCAGCATAGCACTGGAAAAATCACATGGACTATTATACCCACATGGCTACTCTTCTCTTTTATCAAAAGTTTGTCTAAACTTACCTGTAATTTCTATTTTGTAAATACATGTATAAATTGAAACATATACATATTTTTCACAATACACTATTATTTTCCTTTAAAAAATTTTACACATAGAATATATATATATATATATATTTATATATTTATGTATAAATAGATAGATACATTTGCCCTCAGTGGGAAGAACCCTATTATGATCTGAAACAAATTACTTACTAGCACTCTTTGCTTTATTTTCCTTATCTATGAAAGTGTTATAAAAAAAGAGAACCTACGCAAGGTGTTCATGTGAAGGTCATGTGTATTGATATAGTTATACTATTTGATCAATGCCTGGTACCCTATAAATATCAAGCATGTATATTTTATTTTTTGAGCGTTAGGTATTTTATATGTTTTATTATGTTGAATCTTTATTTCACAAGATAGATATTGTTGTTTTATCTAATATATATGAATTTGGAAACTGAGACTCAGGTGATCTTATTCCCAGATCACCTATGATGTAAAATGCAAAGCTGGCATTTATACTGGAATATCAACAAATCAAAGTCTGGGTATATTATTTCTGCAGCATTATCAGCCATCAAAACTGACAATTTTGATGGTTAATTCTCCTAAGGAAAACATTAGTTTAAATCATTAATTGATAACAAGGTCCATTATTTCAGACTCATATATTTAACTATGTTGCATATAATAATTCAATACATGATTCTAGGCAATAAATCAAAGAATCTTGTTTAGAATTTTGATTATGCCCTTAATGAGTGAAGTGCTCCTGCTCAGCTCATTCATATTTTCAGTGTGAATTAAAGCAAAGGTATCCCAATTCCTGAAATGGTGAGATAAAAATGAGAAAAAAAATTAACACAATAATTAGTTTAGGCAGGCTCAGTGGCACATTTCTGTAATCCCAGTACTCAGGAGGCTGAGGCAGGAGGATCACTGTGAGTTTGAGGCCAGACTGGGCTACAAAGTGAGTTCAAGGTCAGCCTGAACCATATAGTGAAACCCTACCTCAAAAACAAACAAACAAAAAAATTATTTTAGGGTTTACTCTATGAAATCCACAAAGATAGACATTTAAGCAATATATATTAAATATGGAATTGACCTTTTCTTAAAGTGGAAATAGTCTAGAACAGGATAAAAGTTTGAGGAAGCTAGGAATAAAGGTGCTTTACTCTTCTGAAATTTTCCTTTATCTTCTTCAGCATGACTCCAGGAAAATGTTATTTACATTAGTCAAAACTTGGATCATTAATTTGCCAATTTTGAAAACACTATTATTATCCATGACCCCTGATGAATGAGGTTACATAAGTTCAAAGTTACACATAGGCTATGGCCTTTGATTTTATTTCATTCAATCTTGGAGTAAAAGATTAAAAGCCTAAGGTTCTTTGTGTTACTTGTGTTTCGTTGCACAAAAATAAAGTTTAATGAGAAAATAGCAACCATTTTATTTCCTCACTCTTCAACTTGGTCTAGGTCGCAATCTCTCCTGAGGTGACTCCTGTGGCTTTCACAATCTGAAATGTTAACTGGGACTGAGTAACTAACACAGCCTCACTTATAGGGTCAAAGATTGCTGTAGGTTCTAATTTGTGCCACAGATCTGTGGCAGGTGTGCCTCGGCTTTGTTATATTTCATCAGAATTCCAAGAGAGTGAGAGACCAATCTCAAATACTCTTGAAAGCTCAGATTAGAAATCCAGTTCATGAACTTAGTTTGTTCCATAGTTCTGGAGTAGATGTCCACATGTGTGTTTCTGTGGGGAAGGGGGCCACAAGTCATCTTTCTCACCTGAAGCAGAGTTTGTGAATGGAGTAAAAATTCTACAGCCTGAACCCTTCTAACTGAAAACTGAATTTTTCATTAACAGAAGCAAGTTTTAACTCTTGATGGAAGACAGGGCAAAGAATCTGTGGTCATTCTGTTCTCTACTCATGAAGCCACACTTTAATGACAATTCAATGGTCTGCATGTTTGTGTCCTACCAAAATTCATGTTAAATTCTTATCCACAATATGAAGGTATTTGAAGATGATTAGGTCATAAGTGTGTAGTTGTTTGGAGGATGTTTATAGTTATTCATGATTAACTAATCAATCCTAGTGCACCATGTGTGGATAGAAAGAGAAATGAGCTGTCTGCAATCACCAAGAATGCTCACACCAGAACTTCATTTTGCTGATACCTGATCTAATCTTCTAGCCTCCAGAACTGTGAAAAATAAAGATTTGTTTTTTAAGCCTTCCAGTCTATGGTATTGCGTTATAGTAGCTTCAACTGGCTAAGGGTAGGCTTGTTACCACCTCTCCTATTATGGAGCTCTCTTTTCTTTCTCCCAATTATGATTTAAATGTAATTAGAAGGCCACAAACTCATAACATGCTTCCAGCTCTTGGCTATCTCATTGATCCCTGCAAGTACTACACTTCACTTCTTTAATCCAATCACTGCAGATTCGGGACAGTCCCTATTGTAAGTTTATTGCCGAGGGACACTATACAGAAGTGATCAAAATGAAATAATGACCATAAAAAGCAATAGGCATGAAGAGAATTAATGTAAATATCCTGAGAACTGTCATGAGTACTATTTAATTGCTTTAAATGTTAATGAAGTTAACTTTGTCAATTATTATCCAGATATCAATCCCATTGTTAGTCTCTAAGGTAAAAAAGAATGTCTGTTATGTTCTTGGATAGGATTTTCTTAAAAGTGTTTTTTGAATTGGAGAATCTAAATTCATAATTTATAGTCCTAGACCAAGGCACACAACCTAAAATTACTCTGTGGAAATTATTGTACAAACAGGTCATAAAATATCTTGCAATACAAAGTTGGAGATATGTTTTTGAGCTGTGTAAGATTTTTGAAACAATATTTTAAAAGTGCACAACATTGCTTTCTTAATGTTTTTATAAGCTTTAATTTTAAAATCATTTCTACTCATTGGTATTCAACAAGGATTCTTTTTGCTTGAGCCACTACAAAACTCATGTCCAAATAAAATTATCTCCTTTTTCCCTCAATCACAGGGAAAAATACAGTCTTAAAAGTGTATATTAAAAATTCTAACGCATAAGAAAAATATGTATGTATATGTTTGTATGTTTCTCTTAAACCATTTCATATACAAATACATCATGAAATTCTCTGCAATATTATGTTGTTAAGATTTACCAAGCATCCTTAAGACTCTACCATGGACAAGGAAATCGCCCCAGGCTTGTCAGATCAACCTTAGTGAGATAAATGACCACTTTATTTAGCACCTGCAGCACTTTGCTAAAATAAGAACGTGTTTCTCATTTTGTATCTGATAGAGCACAGGAAAAGCAAAAAATTATGTCAGGAGGACCAGCTCTAGCACAAATTGAATCTACTCCATATTTTTAAGGATAATGTAGTGAAAGAAAATAAAACTTAAAAATCAAAGATTATAGGATGCTATCTGGAATAACACCAGATGTGTAACAGGTACCTCTTATTTATCTGTATTAGTTTTATGCAAGTGTCTCATCAAGTTTCTTGCATTAAGTTTCTAAGGTCATCACTGTACATTTGGAGGAAATTTCAAACTTTCTAATACATAAATTAGAAGTTTTTGAGGACAAGAGTTGGGCTGGTTCATTTCCACACTATCTATTTACCAGCTGTTAAACACCAGATAATTTATTTAATCTCTCTGTTCCCCAGTTTCCTCATCGGCAAAGTGCAGATGAGAATGGTACCTTTCTCATAGAGTTATACTATAAAGTATGGATAAGTCTGGCAAAACCTCAGTCCACAAATGTTTCTGTTAATGAAGAATTCGGTTTGCAAAAAAAGGGTTCATTCTGCAAAAATTTTATGCCATTCACAAATTCCACTTCAGGTGAGAAAGATGACTTGGTGGCCATCTTCCCTGCAGAAACATGAATATGGTCATCTTCTTCAGAATCGTGGAACAAATTAAGTTCGTAAACCGAGGCATCATTGAATTGTTAGCATTTAGTAATTAAATGTATTTTAAAGATCCTAATTTGTCTTAAAAATTTGCTCAACTACTCCATTCTACCAGACAATGCAGAAATCTTGTTCAATTTTTTTAAATGCCTAAGAACTAAGAAGCCATGAGGTTTCTTCCTCCTCCTTCTCCCCCTCCCCCTCCCCCTTCTCCTCCTCCTCCTCCTTCTCCTTCTCCTTCTCCTTCTCTTTCTTCTCCTTCTTCTTCTTTTTGTCCCGGGGATCAAACTCACGACCTTGCACATGCCTTGCAGGCTTGTGTGGCTGAGCTAACTCCCTGACCACTCTTCTGCCTCTTTCCCATGCCAATCCATGGACTTTTAACTTATCTTTGGCTTCATGTTTTTGTTTAATAGTTATTATATAGATCAGAAGTTAACAAATTAGTCAGTAGTCAAAATCTACTCCAAAGCCTATTTTAGTAAATAAACTTTTGTTAGAATAAAAAATAAAAGTTAAAATATATTGGGAATTAGTCTTAATTTTTAAAAATATGTCAACCATATTTTTATGGTTGAGGAATACATAGTTGTATTTCCTCTTTACCTCTCTTGAGATGGTGAAAGAAAACACTGATTTCAAACTTGAATTCCCTCCCCCTTAAGGCCCCACTTATGATTTATAAACTAAATTAGAACAATTGTCTGCTAACTAGTCTCTTAGTTTCCAAGCCACTTCTAATATCTTCAAAATTTTACAAAGTGGAAAAAAAAAAGTATTGCATTGACCCTCTGATTCAAATTATTCATCACCTTTTCATCTCTATAGTAAAGATACAGACTTTATAGCCCAGGGCAGAAGATCTTAAATTGTATGACTTTTGCTTTTTGCTTCCTCCATTATGGAAACCCAAATTCCTTGCATGCTTTCAGTGGTAGGTTACTAGACTGATAGATACATCCATATCGGTATGTGCATGTTTGTTAATGCAGTCCTACTGACTTTGTATTTAGTCATGTGACTTTCTTCAGTTCATAGGACAATGCCAAATTTTATGCAAACAGAACCCTAAGAAAAGTGTTTGTTTTTCTACTTTGAGAATGTTGTGAATATGCTCAGGTCTAACAATTGTAGGTTGAAAGGCAGAGATTGAGGTGTTAGTTCTAGAAACAGAATATTATCCAACAGCAAATAAAAATGCCACACATGACTGTATCCTAAGAAGAGAGCCAAAAAAATTACCAGATAGCAATACCAACTTCATTTATGCACACATAAGCATTGTCAAATCATCATCATCTAATATTCTGAGTTAGACAGAAAGAATTATTGCGTAGGAGGTAACTGATACTGAAATTGGTTTCTGCAGCAACAAACAAAAATGGATTGTATTAAATCTGGGAATGGGCACTGTACAAAGACTAGAAAAGCATTGAAGATCTGCTAAAATTACATCTGACTAAACAATTGGCATAATTTTGACTTGTGGTACATTGGAAGAGGTACTGTTTGTCTAATAAAATTTTAGAACTCAGTAGAAGGCTTACCAATCAGAAAGTGGAAAGTATCTTATGACTTTTATATATTCTATATGGGATAGTCAAACCAGCAGTTTCTAAAGTATAACATGCAATTGCTTCTTATCCCCAGATCTCCAGTAAGAAAATAAGAGAATAAACCAACAGGGACTCCTAATTACTCAAAAGGATTTCCTAACTTGTATATTATTGAGTTAGTTTACAGAAAAAAAAAATGATTTCTCAAAAGCAAATTTTTGGTGTGACCCTTTAACCATGGAATTAAGTCATGTTTAATTCATAGGAAACTAGAAATTTTGAGGACATCGGTGAAAGTTACATAAATGTGTCATGAAAGAAATGTATATTTTTAATTAAAACTTTGCAACCTTCCCTTTGTATACATAGGAAGCAGGTTAAGAAAGCAGGTGAAGAGGAATATTTTCAAATGACTATTAGTAAATGAAAATAAAATGAAGATATTGGACCAGGAAGGACAAAAGTGCAAGATGTTGTTTTGAAAAGAGAACTCCAGGCCAACCTGACCAAAAAGTCTGCCTAGGGAATTAGTTTACTGGGACTTAGTTCTGCGTGCTCAGATACACAGGCAATCAGAAGCCTCTACAGCTGTGGTACAAGGGAACCAACTGATATTCAAGATGGTAGACAACCGTGAAATCATCCATGTGGTACTTATTTTAGAGACATATAGAATGCAAGAGTTAGGGGTCAGGGAGACTGTCATCCAGGTTTCACAAGAAAGCTCAGGAGGTCAAGCAGTATGCTACTGAAAAAGTAGCATGTGAAGCTGCAAGAGTGTGATCAACAGTTAAGTGAAAATGCCAGGAAATGGGGAGAGCAAGGAACATGAAATTTCTGTTATAACTGCCTACAGTGAGCAGAGCCAAGCCAAAAGAAAGGCCATTAAGGCTGCAACTCGCAATGCTGTAGGGGTAGACCTGTTCAAGTTTTTTGGATTCATACCTTTACCAGAGTATTATTTAACCATAAATAAACTGGACAGAACTAAAGATCATCTTATTAAGTTAAGTAGTCCAGTCTTTTAAAGACAAATATCACATATTTTCTTTCATATGTGGAATCTATAAAAGGAGATATAACATGAAATTAGAAAAAAAGAATATGATAAAAGAGGAAAGGAACAAGAATGGAAAGGAGAAAAGGCAGGGAAGGTAGTGGGTGTGGGTAGTAATGATGAAAGAATTTTATATGCACGTATGAATGTTCCAAAGTTATTTTTGTAAATAATATGCACTAATAATAATTTTAACTTTGTAATATTATATATTCTTAGAGAACATTATCAAACTTAAGAAATGCTCAACCATAAAACCTAATAAAATGTAGACTAGTTGTCAATGATAAATTAATATTTCAACCTACTTATTTCCTTGCTATTTGTTAAGCAGCAATAGCTAACTGATACATTTTTTAAAATGAATTTTACTCCACTCTATAATTGTCATATATTTACTTTCTAGTAATACCCACGTCATCTTTATGACTCTTCTCTTCTTTCTCCACCAATACACACACAAACACCACTCATATGCAGTAGCAATTCTTCCTTCACAATACTTCTGGAACTAATTTACTCCTACTGTCTTTACAATTTTTATGTGATTATATTTAGTTCATTCCTTTGTTTTACTTATCCCATATCTACTCATTGCCCTCTGCCTAATATCATTGTTTCATTTGTCTGGGAAACTTTCCTAAAACATGGATTGCACGTTGTCTCTGTCAAACCTAAATACCTATCTTCAAGATTAAAACTTGGCTTGATTTTGGAAAGTCTTTGCCAACTCATCTTAATCTGTTGAACAGTTTTTTTTCAGACACACTCCAATCATTTTACAAATTACTATCTGATTTCCAATC
This sequence comes from Dasyprocta punctata, assembly GCA_004363535.1. NCBI lineage: Eukaryota > Metazoa > Chordata > Mammalia > Rodentia > Dasyproctidae > Dasyprocta > Dasyprocta punctata. The sequence continues at coordinate 13,398 of RJWM01041238.1, forward strand.
ATACATAACTCTTTTCCTCTGTGCTTAATCTTTCCTCTGTGTAGGACTTCACTGTCCAACAGAGTAATCATTCCACACATGTAGTTATATAAATGAATTAAAATAAACTATAAATTAGAATTCATTTTCTCCATACTAACCACAATTCAAATGTCAATGGCCATGTGTAGCCAGTGGGCACTGTATCAAATAGTTCAATTATTAAATATCTGGCAGAAAATTCTGTAGTTAATCTAGAATATTTTGTCCCTCATAGTAATGATTACTCTAATGGGATAAGCAGGCATAATGTAAAGTTAAAATTCTTATTTGTTTATGATTTCATGCACATGCTCAATGGCAAGAATATGGATGGAACGGCATATATATTCATATATTTCTTTATATACTCATGTATATATATATATATATATATGTATATATGAATCTACATGTGTATATACAAGCAGTAAAATGTTAATACAGTGGTACCTCAGATCATGAACGCTGCGACTCATGCTGCTCTAGATGTAACCATGGGAAAGGATGGTAAGAAGATGAGAAAATAAAGAAGAGTAAAAAGCTGTGGTCAGGTAGAGCCCTTACTCTCCTGATGGGAGAGAAGGAACTGCTCAACCACTGCAGCATGTTTATTTACACCCTCCAAAGAAGAACATCAATTTCAACCCCTCTGCCCAGCAACCTGTTTGCCTGGCTGGCCTGGGGCCTTGCCTTCTTGGAGCTGGAACAGCTTGTTTATGTGGCTTGTTTTGGGCTCTCTATGTTTTCAGGGATGTCCTTGCTTTAGCCCCACACATGTATCTATCTCCAGCTTCAACAGCTCCCTACACATAAACAATTTTGTTTGCAAACAATTTGATTTGCACAGAAGCATCTGGCAAAAATTTGTTTCTGTTTGTAAACTCTGCATGGTGTGGTGAACATGACCATGGCCATCTTTACCAAAGGAACATGAATGTGGCCATCTTTTCTAGAATCATGTAATATGCTAAGTTCATGAACCAAGGCAGTTCTGTATTAATGTTAAAATACAGTAATGCCTTGATACACAAATGCTTCTGTTCACAAACAATTGGTTTGTGAACAAAAGCATTCAGCAAAATTTCACTTCCATTTGTGAATTCTCCATCAGGTGACAAACAGGAAGGCAGCCATCTTCCCCCCCTGAACTTGAAAGCCATCTTCCTTGCTCTGACATGTGTTCATGGCTTCCTGCAGTCCAGATCATGGGAGCAGACAGAGCTGTGAACATTTGCTGGGAAGCTTTTTTGTGTGCTTGTCAGTACTGTACTGTATTATTCAAGCTGGCATGGCTCCAAAGAAAGTGCATAGCAAGCACAATGGGAAAATAATTGCAAAGTGGTAATGAAGGTGACGAGTATGCATAAAGCAAGAATCTTAAGAAGAATGTTTTGAATAATATAATCACAGAATCAAAGAAGGAAATTGTCAAAAAGCAGGAATATGGTATTGATGTGACTTGGAGTTCAAGACAGAAAAGTCAACTATGTTGAAAAATAAAGACGTCATCAAAGCATCTGATGTGGAAAAAGCAGTGACAATGTTAACTACTCAGAGGCCAAAAGTGTTGGAAGAGTAGAAAAAGTTTTATTAGTG
>RJWM01041239.1:0-15008 GCA_004363535.1 Dasyprocta punctata
AACAGATATAGACATGCAAGATTGATCCAATCATATGAGTATTAATTGTTCCCTCTCAATAACGAATACATTGAGCAGTGCTCTTTTTAGTTATCTTACATATACACATATACAGGTTTATATCCCCTCCTCTTCCCTTTTCCCTTTCCGCCCATTCCCCTCCCAATTGTCTTTGCTCTTTGAGCTGTTCTCTACCCTTACACAGTAATTAGACCAAAAAAATTAAACTCTGATGAATCAAAATATACTAATGCTAACTACTGTTGATTTCATAATGTTTTGAAGTTCTATATCACTTATACTGGTTTGTTTAAATTGTTTTTTTTCTCTTATATACTCTTTAAAATTAAAAAGAAAGAAAAAAGAAAACTACTAAGTGGGAGGAATTGTTTGCAAATCATGTATCACACAAGGTCTAGTGTCCCAAGTGTGTGTATGTGTGTGTGTATAGATAGATAGATTGATAGATATCTGACAAAGTCAAATCAAAAAAAAAGAACTCAACAAAATTTGGAATATTATTTAAATAGCACTTATTCCAAAATATATGCAAATACTAACAAGTGCAGGGAAAACACCGTTATTCATTAGGGAAATGTAGATGAAATATACAATGAGATACTAATTCACATACAGTATGGCTAATGCTAAAATCATAGACAATAACAAGTGTTAGACAAGATGTGGAATAGTTGAAAATTTCATACAATGATGGTGGGAAAATAAAATAATATAGCACTTTTGAGAATGGTCTACCACATATTCAAAAGAATAAAATTAAACTTACTACATAATCTAGCAATTCCCCTCCTTGGTATGAACCTAAGGAAAAAAATTAAATTTTATGATCTCCCTAAAATTTGGATACAGACACTAGGAGTCTGAGGCAGGAGGCTCACAAGTTCAAGCTCAACCTGTGCCATTTAGGATTTAGAGGGATCTTGTCTTGAAATTAGAAATAAAATTAAAAAGATGTGGAGGTATACTTCAGTGTAAAGACTCTGGTTTCAATCTCTAGTATTGTGCACGTAAGAAAAGCAAAATAATAACTTAGACACAAAAGTTTTTAACAGCATTATTCATAATATGTCCGTAAACTGATGAATAAACAAAATGAGACATTACACCCAATGGCATATTTTTCACTCATAAAAATTATTAAAGTTCTGATATATTCCGCAGCATTAACAAGGCTTGAAAACATGAATAAAGCCACAGAAAGAAGGCCACATATTTAATGATCAAAATTATAGACTATTCAAAGTGGACAAACCCTTGGAAAATAAAAGGAGAATATTGTTTGCCATTGGGTGGTAGACAGAAGGAAAGGTGGGAGTGGCAATTGCTTTGGCATTAGTAGTTAATAACGTTTCCAGCATTTCCTTTTAGGGTATTGAAAATCATCAAAAATGAGATTGTGATATTGTTGCACAAGTCTGAGTATACTGGAAACTACTGAACTGTGCAAATTAGTAGAATATAAATTGTATCTCAATAAAACTATAAAAACAAATCAAATATTTCTTCAAATTAACACAGTATTAAATTACAATTAAGAACAAGGAAGAAGAGGAAATCCAGTTGATCTCTATATACCAAACTGTACTGTACATGCAAAAATTGGACTGTATATACAGAACTGTATATGCAAAACTGTACATATAAAAATGAACTTTCTAATTAAAAATTACTCTATAAGAAAAGCTGTCATAGAAAATTTTGTTGGTGAGTAAGGTGAAATGTTTAAAGAACATTCAGTTAATAACAATCTTATATAAACATTCAGAAAGAAAAGTGGGGAACATTTTCCAAATATTTTATGATGCAAACTCCATTATAAAAGTCAGACAAAGATGTTATTGCGAAAAAAGCAAAAACTGTAGAGCAAGATTTCAAGGAAAGTGTTTAACTATTAGCAAAACATGTATTCACATGTAAAAAGCATAATACATTATTACCAACTGAGGTGTATTCAAGGAGCACAAAGGTGGCTTAACTTGTGAAAATCAATCAATATAATCCTATTCACTAACAGAATAAAGGAATAAAATCATATGAACTATTCTTTAAATATAGAGGACATATTTAAAAAATGCAGTAGCCATGTATGATCAAAAAGCAAAAATAAACCTCAGCAAAATGAAGAGATGGAAATTACTTTAACGAGATAAAGAGCATAAATGAGCATCCATGAATTCATATCTAATATTATGTGATAATATACACATTGATCCTAAACTCAAGGGTAAGGCAGAGGTATCTACCGTCCTCACTGTTAGTATTTAAGTTGAATTGAAAATGTGATTCTAGAATTCATAGTGAAATTCAAGGCTCTTAAAATATTCAGTAATATATTTTTGGAGAAGAATAAACAACTGGCAGAATATCACTGTTGAAACTTGGTTCTTATTCTAAATGTACAATAAACAAGATAGCATGAAATGCCGTAAATACAACGCAACGCAATTCAGAGCACCGATATAGACTCACACATGTATGGATTTTTGGCCAAAGCATTAAAGCAAGCTGACCTAGAAAGAAAAGTATTTTAGTAAATGGTCCCGAAATAACTTCATATCTACATTTTACAAATTAAAACTACCTCTATCTCACACCAATAGGCAAAAAATAATTTCAAAGTCAGGCATGGTGACACACACTTCCAGTTCCAGCACTTGGGAGGTTGAGGCAGGAGGATTACCATGAGTTTGAGTTCAACCTAGGCTAAACAGCAAGTTCTCAGCCTGAACTACATAAGAAGACTTTGTCTTGAAAAAGAAAATTTAAATTAATTCAGATGACCTGTATAACTAATTGTGAAAGCTACTATTATGAAGCTAAAAAAATAATAAATACAGAGGAACAGCCTCATGGAGGGATTCCAAAGAGTTGTTAAGTAGGTTAAAAATTATAAACATGGGAAACAAACAGATCAATTCATTTTATCAAGTTCAGAAGTGTCTGCTCAACAAGAGATATAAAGAAAATGAAAAGACAGGTCACCCACCAGGAGAAAATATTCACAAATGATTTTAATAGATGTCTTGTATTCAAATTACTTGAAAAATCATGCAATTCAATCAAAAGTAAAAAAAATCTGAAAGAGAAGCAAAACGTTTAGAGAGGAACTTCACCACGGATAATATACAGATACCAAATAAACACATGAAGGAAGTGCTCCACAGCATGAGTTATAGACTGTAAGTTACCAGTATAAGAAAACTCCAAATTTTAGATCTTTCAAAGATAGCATACAGCCAGCTCTATTGTATCCCCAGTAGAATGACCTGAGTCTGAAAAGTGGCTACACCTAATATTGACAAGATGCGGAATGAGTAAAATTCTCTTATATTATTAATAGGAATATGAAATCATAAAACAATTTAAGAAAAAGTTTTGGTAATTTCTCTTTTTTTCCTTTCTTTTTTTTATTTAAGAGAAAATCGTCACAGAAAAGAAAAACAAAAAGCAAAAGAGACAAACCAACAACAACAACAAATCCAATACAATAACATTATAGGTTTACAAAGTGAGATGATTGGAATTTGCCAGTGGTTGTATTATTGCATATTGTTACCTTCCCAGGGGTTGCTTAAATTAATAGATACAGACATGTAAAATTGATCTAATCATATGAGTATTAACTGTTCTTTTTCAATAACTAATACATTTATAGTATAGTCATTTTAATTATCTAATGTATACCTATATACAAATCTGTGTCTTTTTCCTTTTCCCTCCCGTCTTTCTTCCTTTCCTCTTATAATACCTCTTCTTATCTTCAAAATAACTGCCCATACCATCAGGCACAATATAATCAAACAAAATAGTACAGGATAAAATAAATGAAAACCAAAACAATGGAAGCAATACATAGTAAAATGACACTGATTACTATAATGCCTCATGTTATCTTCTAAGCAGTTGTTTATATCATCAGACATAATACAATCAAGCAAGCCAAAACAGGATAAAATCTCTCAAAACATGAAACCCTGTATTGCTTTCATTGTTTTGTTTTGAGTGATTTTAGCCTACTTTGGTTTGTTTGATTGTAGTATAACAGATGATATAGGCAACTGATTAGAAGATAATATGAGGCATTATAGAAATCAATGTTGTATTACTATGTATTGCTTCTATTGTTCTATTTGTTATTGGTTTTATTCAGTACTATTCTGTTTGATTATATTAGGCCCGATGGTATGGGCGGTTATTTTGAAGATAACAAGAGGTATTACAAGGGGAAAGGAGGAAAGAAGAAAGGGAAAAGATAAAAGACATAGATTTATATGTGGGTATACATAAGATGGTCAAAATGACTATACTACTAGATGCATTAACTACTGAAAGAGAACAGTTGATACTCATATGATTGGATCAATTTTGCATGTCTATATCTGTCAATCTGAGCAACTCCTTTGAAGGTAACAATATACAATATTACAACCATTGTCAAACTCCAATCATCTCATTTTGCAAACCTATAATGTTACCGTACCGAATTTGTTGTTGTTTGTTCGTCCTTTTAGCTTTTTGTTTCTCTTTTCTGTGACCCCATTGTTTTATTTTCTATTGGCTTTATTCTGAACTATTTTGTTTGATTATATTAGGCCTGATGATATGGGCAGTTATTTTAAAGACAGCAAGAGGTATTCCAAGGGGAAAGGAGGAAAGAAGGAAGGGAAAAGGAAAAAAACATAAATTTATAAAAAAGTGTACATAAGATAGTTAAAATGACTATATTACTAAATGCATTAACTATTGAAAAAGAACAGTTAATACTCAAATGATTTGATCAATTTTACATGTCTATTTCTTTTAATCTGAACAACCCCTTTGAAGACAATGACACGCAATATTACAACTACTGTCAAGTTCCAACCATCTCATTTTGTAAACCTATAATGTTATTGTATTGGATTTGTTGTTGTTGTTTGTTTATTTCTTTTTCCTTTTGTTTCTATTTTCTGTGTCCATTTTCTCTTAAATAAACTTAAAAAAAGGCCTGTGGTATCATGGCAGTGTCCACTATGCTGCATTGCTAATAAAGCAGAAGACAGCAAAGGCGTGACCTGCATGGCTGAGAAACCAGCAAGTGCAGTCCCTGCTTCAAGCGGCAGCGCTGGGCCTGCTCTCCAGCGCCCGGCGACTGTCTAGGATTGGACAAGCTCAGAAAGCCTGAGGGGACATCGAACTGCAAAGTGTGCCCAGTGCACAATAAAGCAGATTCTACCACCTGTGTCGCATGGCAAAGTGCCAAGCCAGGGATAAAACCTCACTTTGAAGACCCTGGCACCTCTTCTTCATCTTTCAATCCAGTGGCCCCATTCTTCAAATCTGGTAACTCTTCAGTCTCCTGTATGATTGCTCATAAATCTGAACTTAAAATAAAGGAAACAGTAAATATTCTTTTAAAAATCTCTCAAAACAAAACAATGAAAGCAATATAGGGTTTCAAAACAAATGGCATGGCGGAGATGAGGCAGGGCATGCTGGCCTTAACCATTAATGTAGATGGCCTCAATCAACCAATGGAAAGAAACACAGGCAGAGTGGATCAGGAGACAGGATCCATCAATATACTTTATACAAGAAACACATTAAACTCGAAAACGGGTGCATAGACTGAAAGTCATAGGAGAGAGAACAATGCTGTATGTGACAGGGAACTAGAAAGAACTGGGGTTAGCTTACTCATTAGCTACATAGCGGACAAGAAAGATACAGCATTTTTATCCAATGGAAAGCTACTCAGCTATAAAGAAAAATAACCTCAAACTTCTTGTAGGTAAATGGATACAACTTAAGATCATGTTCATGGATGAAATGGCCCAGAGCCTCATGGGTGAGCATCATGTTATCTCCCTAGTACAAAAAAACTAAAGGAGTTAGTAGGATTCAAAATGCACAATACATATTGTAAAAATGAAAGGGGAGGAAGTGTCTAAAAAGGTCAGGCAGTGGCCATTGTTAATCTATCATCGGGATTTGAGTGCTGTATTATTTTCACTGAGGTGTTTAGTTTGGTCTTATTCTATTTCGGTTTGCCTAATTTTATTATATTTGATGGCATAGACAGCTATTTCAAAGATAACAAAACACATTATGGTAGCCATTATTGATATCTGATCACCTAGTTTTGGTAATTTCTTATATGAAGTTAAATTCATGCTTGCCTTCAATCTAGCAATTTCACTACATTCAGGAGAACTTAAAGTATTCAGGGAATTTTTTTGAGGGAAGGTGTTTACTACATTTTTAAAGAAAGGTCAAAACTGGAAACAATGCAAATGTTTATGAACAGGAAATGTTCAAACAACTTATGAACATTATTCATATAAGAGAATAGTATTTATTGATAAAGAGGAATTGACTAATCTTTCAAGTAACACTGTGGCTAGACATCACATCATAATGCTGAGTGAGATTATCTGCAAAGCAAAATGTGAATAAGTTGTAAAAGAGCAAATCTAAAGTCAGGCAGAAAGTTTCAAAACAGTTGTTTTTCTCTTCAAATGAGAGGAATTGACTGCAAGGGACATGTATGCTTTGGGGAAGATAGACCCTTACTATATGGTGAGAGACTTTGGATTTACATGAGTTTATGCACTTGAAACAAATTTTTAGTACATTCCATACATTTGGAGATATATATATATATATATATATATATATATATATACATATATATGTATATATATGTATATATATAGTGTGTGTGTATGTATATACGTATAGTGTGCGTATATATACATATATATATGTATATGTACATATAATTTTTTGGTATTGGGAATCGAACTTACGATCTCATCCTTGCCAAGCAGGGCGTGTGCTGCTGAGCTATATCCTTAACGTGACTTTATCCCCATACTCATTTTTATATGGAAAATGAGTATGAAACATAAGTAAAGTATGTGGGGCCAGTGAGGGTACAAGAAGTATTCTGGTAGTACTGAAGCAAAGTGATGGATTTTTAGAATTATAGTTTTTATTAGGGTTTTTCTATATATTTTATGTAGATTCTTCTGTTTCTTTATCCCACTTCATTCACTCTCTTATCTTTACAGTTATTTACTAAGTAATATTCCTGTATCAAGTCATTTTTACACTAATGTCTGTTTCATATTCTTCTTCTGGGGTAACAGCCTTGAGAAATTTTATTTATTCATTTTGTTATTTTTGCAGTGCTGAGGGATTGGCATAAGCCACAGGCAGACACAGGCTCATCTGCTGAAGCACTGCTTTAAGCGGGTCTGTTACATGTTTCAGCACTGTGTTCAATTATTATCAAGCCCCCTCATATTCATCAAATCTTTGAATTTCAGGGTAGCCATGAGCTGCTTTGTTGCAGATTAATAAGTAGCCATGATAATTCATACATGATGCTTACAAATAAATAAAATTGCCTCACCTTCAATCCTGCGTTATTATGCTTACAAAAAATAAGAGTTGTCAATTGTCAACATTGGACAAAGAAATAAATGTATGTATGTATGTATGTATATATACACACACACACAGATGTGCACATGCAGATATAATTGATGATTCAAATAAGCCTAACATACATCTGCATGTGTATATGTGTGTGTAAATGATTCCAAGCTCAGACTTTCATATTCACTAGCTCCCTAAATCTCTAAGCAACTAATATTGTACTTTCTGCATATCTAACTTGTAGTTTAAAAAACAAGAAGCCTAGGTATGAGATCCATATCTTATGATAAGTAGCACTGAGAACACTTTAAGCCACAGTATACTTAATGAAATGGTGAGTTGGGCTACTTTCATTTATTTCTCAACACTGTCCTTGACCCCTCTGCTTTTGAGGAAGAACCAAGCTAAGTGCTGGTTACCTAAACCTGTCTTGATACCAACGCTACCCTCAGTAGAACTGAACATCTGCTTTTGTGTGAAGTTTGCCTCATACTCTGCAATTCCAATCCTAAATCAGTGAGGTGACTTTCACGTCCTTATCCTATGAATGTGGATCAAAGGGCTAAGATGACTTTGTTGAGCTAGCAGCTGGTATTCAAAGTGTGGGGCTGCAATCATATTGTTTTGCACGTTCAACTTGCGACATCGCTTTCCACCTTTAACATTATAGCTTTGCTTTTATGCAATTTTATTGCTTTGGTATTCTGACTTATTTTATTCAGTGTCCTAAGTAAGCCATTTCCTTTTTCTAGCCTATAGGAATGCATGGTTGTTAAAATGGCAAGGGCTGTATATATTGAAGTATTACAACTTATTAAAAATTCAGAAACAAAAGAAAACAAAATTTATGAAACTCAAATCCACCACAGAATTCATTTTACTTTGGGAATTGGAAATAAATGAGCTTCCAAAGTTTGAATAGTCAAGAACTCCATATCTTTCCCTAATTACACAATATCTGTGACTCTTTAAGATTTAGAGTTGCAGGTTAAACAGTAAATGGTTTTAATAAAATGATGTTTTGGAAAAATTGTAGGACAATTACATTTTGTAATATTCCCATAATATCATCAAATAATACTCTTAGTTTTATGAAAAATATGTCAGTTTAACCAGGATGCTTTCAAAGCTCAAAATTATTTGTGATATGAAAGAGCTCAATATAGATAGATCTATTATGTGGTAACATTTTCTGAATACATTCATAAGTGTGAAAGCATCTCTAGACACTGACTGCAAATTCTTGTCAAGGTGGCTCTCTAGTACATTTCATAGAGTTCCCACTTGGTCCTCAGCATGAAAATGATAGATTAAAACATACCCATATTACTCTTAAAAACAAGAAACGCATTGTCATAAACCAGAAAAGATATAGAACATGCAGCTTGTTGGATTCCAGGGATAAAATGATGCCACATCATTCACCTCCCTATTTTCTCACCAAATTACCTTCAGCAAAGAGTGTGACCATGTCCCTGTGGCTCAAAGAAGCAGGTAGTCACAGTGCCAGGAATTAAGGTGAACCCCTGCCCCACAGGCTAAGGGACAGTATCATGAAGCGGCCACCCTCAAGCTCATTTCTATCCATATGGTTTCTGGAGGACTGTGTGGAGACAAACACAAAGCTATGAAAGAGAGGAAGATCAGAAAAAATATGTATTTTAACCAAAGAAAGTATCAGGATGTGGGAAAGAATGATGCAAAAGTAAAATTGTGAAATTATTAATGATTATAATATATCCTAATAGATAATTACAGTGCTAAGTTTAAACAAAGTTGAACTCAAACACCGATTACAATAAGGAAAATGATAGAGAAGATACTGGGGAAAAGGAATGAAACTAAATGCTTGTGTGCTGAATGGTTATTACTCATTAGACTCTAGCAGAGAAAGATAAATTATGCATACAGATATAAAACATGGTTATGTACATATGTAGTAAAATTACAATTATGTCTTTGAGGCAATGCTTGCTTTGGGGGTGAAAGAGAAAGGAATGAGAATACAGAGGGAATAATTCAGGTTTTTTTTTATTAGTACATGTTTACATTACATAATGACTCCATTCCTTGTGTGGAGTTGGTGCATGTACAAAACACATATCGTTTCTTTTACATCTTCTTTTCTTCCCCTTTTGCCCCCTCCCACCATCTCTTGGTCTCATTCTCCTTTGCAAAAAGTCTGCCTCCCTATTTCCTATTATCTATCTTTTATTTTCTTCTTTAGTTATATTTTGGGTTTCTCATATAAGAGAAGCCATGTAATATTTACCTTTGTGTGTCTGATACATTTCACTTAACATTAGGGTCTCAAATTGCATCCATTTTCTTACAAATGACTCAAGTGTATCATTCTTTATGACAGTTTTATGTATAGCTTTCATTGCTCACAAAAAAGAAAGATGTAAAGCTGATATTAAAGCAAGAAAAAGAAGAAAACAACAGGAAATAAAAACTTACACAGAAACAATAAAAGGCACTAACTACAAAAATGCCGGCAAAATTCCTGTCTGTGATGACTAGTGTATCTGAAACACAAGAGTCAGCATTCTCTTCTACTATAGCAGCAAACTCCTTATGATTTGCAAAGGTAATGCACACTGGTCAGGCTTAAATCAGAGAGTAAGGCATGGAAAAATGTGGTTATACTTAGCTTTTGAGGATTCTCTATGCTGATTTCTATGGTAGTTATACTAGTTTCCGTTCCCACCAACAGTGCAGATGGTTTCTTTCCCCCAACATTTTTTCCAGCATTTGTTATTAATGCATTATATGTATTTTTGATGGTAGCCATTCTTTCTGGGTTTAGATGGCATTTCAATGCAGTTTTAATTTGAATTTCTTTGATAACCAGCAATGTTGAACACTTTTCATATACTTATTGGCCATTTGTACTTATTCTTCCAAGGAGTGTTTGTTCAAGTTGATGGCCTACTTTTGGATTGGGTCTTTTATTCCACTTAACCCAGCTATCCCCCTTCTAGATACCTTGTCCAGAGTTAAAAGCATCATATCACAAGAATACGTGCATTCCTATGTTTATAACAGCACAATTTATAATAGCTAGATCTTGGAAACAGCACATATGTCTATCAACAGATGAATGGATAAGGAAAAAGTTGTTTTTAAACACAGTGGAGTATTGCTGTGCCATAAAGAAAGATAAATTCAAGACATTCATACGTAAATGAATGCAACTCAAGAACATAATGTTAAGTGAAATAAGTCAGATGCACAAGTTTAAATATTGCATGGTTTCTCTTATATGAGAAACCCAAAATGTGTATGAATACAAATAAAGAGCAGAACAGAAGATAGATAAATAAGAAATAGGGCAAAGCTCAAGCAATTCCCCAAATTAACTATAATGTTGTCTCAAACATATTTTAATATATGGCAATATGTTCCATTTATGCTTAGTTTCTCTTAGTTTATTAAAAAGAAAGCTTTGCACTATTATCTGTTTTTTCTTCTTTGTAAGAATCTTTTTTTTTCTGTGTCTTCCACTCTGAGTGACTACTTTGAAGACAATTACAAAGCATATTAGCTACTGTTATTCTTTCAATTTTGCTATGAAATTTTGTTTTATTTTTCACACAATAAAATAAAAAAAGGAACACAGTTATAACTATATCAAATGAACCCATGATGAGCTACTAAAATTCCAACTTATTTTTTAGAGAGACTTCTGAGAGGAGAATCAGAAAAGTTTTGTACAATTAAAGAGAGCAATGGATTTGATATTGCACAACCCTGAAATGTTCTTTTAATTCCTCACAGCAAAGAGATAGGGTCAAGCCAGGAGCAGTTGGCTACTAGCACATATTATTTCTTAAATTTATGACAAAATTATATTTAGAAATAATCATACTCAAACCAGTAACATTCACTGCTTTCTTGATTTATCTTTTAGTATTAAACTGCTACCATTTTTAAGAAAGAGTGTATTCCAATGTAAAGATGCAATCCAACTCTGGTGAAGTATTTAATGTATGCGCTAACCTTTGAATGTATTATCGAACAACAAAATGCTACACCTGTCAGTTCATGCTGCTTCACTCTTTAAAAACTTCAATATAAGAACTCCAAACAGGAGAGGCAGGACAAGATGGTGGAATGGTAAACGGCAGGGTAAGTGGCCTCCCTGAAAGATACCATCCAGATGCTGGAATATAGCAACATGGGGAAGACAAGAAGGAGGGAGCAGGTCCTCTGGACCCAGGAAGAATCTAAAGCGAGAATCAAAGCCCACAGAAAGAGTAAAAAGAAACATTCAAACAAGGAAGGTGGTGGCTGGCAGTACCTCTGCTGGGAGCCAGACCCACTCTGTGAAAGGAATTGCTGGAACCTGGGGATGCACAATCAAAGTCCTGTGGCTGCAGTTGTGGCAGTGACCCTGGAGACCTCTGCCCAGAGAGGCAGCATTGGAGGGAAGTGGCGGTGGACAGAGGGAGCAGACCTGGAGAACTAAACTGGCTGATGAACAACCCAGGAATATGTCAAGACAAAGAAGCAAAAGGCAGTCTCAGTCTCTGGCCTCTGATCCAAGCAGAACAAATCCAGGAGAACCAAACATAGAAGAGGTTGAGAGTCTCACAGCAAAAGTCTCTGAGGTGATGACAACTGAAGTAAAGAAACAACTTCATGAGACTATAAAAGAAATTAGAACAGACATACTAACATAACTAAAAGAAGAAATGAAAAACCTAATAAAAGAATTGCTAGGCATCTCTAAAGGAGACATAGATGAAAAAATGGAGCATAGGAAAATGAGGGAAACCTGGAATGCACAATACAAGAAAGATTTAGAATACATGAAACAGATTCAAAGAGATTACCAGGAAATCAAAAACTCCAATGAAAGTTGGCAAAACCACCTGAAGGAAACTAAAGATAAACTTTCAAACCTTGAAGACATGTTTGCAGCTTGTGATCGTGAAAGGAAAGATCTCTTAAAAATAACAAGAAACCTGGAAGTAACAATATAACAGCTGCAAGACAACCCAAAGAAACATAACTTAAGAATAAAAGGTATGAATGAAAAAGCAGGGGTCAATACAAATCAAATTAAAAGCCTATTTACAGAAATAATTTCAGAAAACTTTCCAAGCATGGGAACAGGAAGTCACTTTGAGATAAGTGAAGCATATAGAACTCCAGCTGAACATAACCAAAATATGCCTACACCCAGACATATAATAATCAAGATCCCAGAAATTCAACACAAGAACAGAATATTAAAAGCTATTAGAGAAAGAAACAGATCACCTACAGAGGAAAACCCATCAGAATCACAAAAGACTTCTCAACACAAACCATCAGGTCAAGAAGAACTTGGAGTGAAGTATTTCAAGCCCTGAAAGAAAACAAATTCCAACCCAGATTGATATACCCTGCAAAACTAACCTGGAAGTATCAACAGAGAAACAAGATACTTCCACAACAAAGAAAAACTAAAGGAATTTATGACAACCAAGCCAACCCTACAAAGAATACTGAAGGACATTTTAGAGAGAGGTAAAAAAGTCCACAGCTCCAGAAACAGTGGCAGAGGGATATCACTGAGTGGGGCAGACAATTGAATAATCCATCATTGGGATTTGAGTCCAGTATAGTTTTCAATGAGCTGTTTAGTTTGATCTTATTCTATCTCGACCTGCCTAATTTTATCATATATCATGACACAGACAGCTATTTCAAAGATAACAAAATATATTAGGGTAGCCTTTATTGATATTTGATCACCTTGTTTTGAAACCCAGTATTATTTCATTGTTCTGTTTTGAGTGATTTTAACCTATTTTGGTTTGTTTGATTGTATTATAACAGATGATATAGGCAACTGCTTAGAAAATAATATAAGGCATTATAGAAATCAATGTTATATTAATATGTATTGCTTCCATTGTTTTACTTGTTATTGGTTTTATTCTGTACTATTTTGTTTGATTAAATTTGGTCCGATGGTATGGGCAGTTATTTTGAAGATAACAAGAGGTATTATAAGGGAAAAGGAAGAAAGAAGGATGGGAAAAGGAAAAAGACATAGATTTATATGTGGGTATACATTAGATGGTTAAAATGACTATACTACTGAATGCATGAACTGCTTAGAGAGAACAGTTGATACTCATATGATTAGATCAATTTTACATGTCTATATCTGTCAATCTGAGCAACCCCTTTGAAGGTAACAATATACAATGTTACAACCACTGTCAAATTCCAATCATCTGATTTTGTAAACCTATAATATTATAGTATTGGATTTGTTGTTGTTGTTTGTTGGTTCCTTTAGCTTTTTGTTTCTCTTTTCTGTGACCATTGTTTCATTTTTTACTGGTTTTATTCTGAACTATTTTGTTTGACTATATTAAGCCTGATGATATGGACAGTTATTTTAAAGACAGCAAGAGGTATTCTAAGGGGAAAGGAGGAATGAAAGAAGGGAAAAGGAAAAAGACATAAATTTATAAATAGGTATACATAGGATAGTTAAAATGACTATATTACTAAATGCATTAACTATTGAAAAAGAACAGTTAATACTCATAGGATTAGATCAATTTTACATGTCTATATCTGTTAATCTGAAGAACCCCTTTGAAGGTAACGATATGCAATATTACAACTACTGTCAAATTTTAACCATCTCATTTTGTAAACCTATAATGTTACAGTATTGGATTTGTTGTTGTTGTTTGTTTGTCTCTTTTGCTTTTTGTTTCTCTTTTCTGTGTCCATTTTCTCTTAAATAAAAAAAAGAACTTCAAACAGTCACATAAAATCAGTATTGAAGCAACTCAAGATATATTTTGCATTTCTACAATTATAATGCTACCATCATTTCCAATATACTGCTTAAATCTAACAAGAGTTGGAGAAAGGAACCATCCTGAGGGGGATGAGAGTGGTTAAACCACCCCAAGTTGTTACTTATTCATAAGAAAATGCATATAGCTAGGCCTTTGTGGATTGAGGAGGCAAATGTATGACTGGGAATTCTCCAGAATAACTTCCCTATAGAATACAATGTTTATGGAGAGAACAGGTGATAAAATGAAGTTTGCATATACATTATTATACACAATCACACCCTGAAGCAACTTTTCAGAACTTAGGTCAAAATATTTTCCAGGAAGAATATTTTATCACTGACTTTATTCATAATTGCCCGTGCAGGATGACAATAAGAAGCAAAAACAATTCTCAGTCAACTTAATTGGTTTTCAATTCTCTGTAGACAATACACCCCATATTGCATCCACCCTGGGCAATTGTTTCAGCAGTAGCAAATCTCCCAAGTCTCCAACTATTGAAATTTTCTTTTAATTATCTTTCGACAAGTAGTTTTGCAATCCTGGGAAAGAGCTCCTTTCCTGAGGGATCATTTGCTGCACATCTCAGTTTTACTGGAGCTTTGGCCTGCATGTGACTATTAACCTCCCTCTACACAGTCTCTAGCTTATCTTATCCATTCTCCTGGCTGCAATCACCATCCACCTGCTGAGCTCTTAATTTATACCTAAAACTTACAGCTTACATCATCTTTCTGACATATATAT